>BPLR01012338.1:0-32719 GCA_021605095.1 Caerostris extrusa | reverse complement strand
ACGTATTGCTTTGAAAGCTAAGCGTAAAGTTAACTCAAAATTAATTTAATTAATTAATTGAATTAAAATATTTTTTGTATAAAAAATCAGATTGAACTCAAAAATAAAATAAACAAGTATTTTACAGCTTAATTCTTTTTTTCCTTTTTATGAATCTTCATTTATTTTCGGCAGAGCTAAGTTATATTTTTGTTTCTTTACATTATAAATAAACATGGGATTAAATTTAATTTATACAAAAGAAATATATGATATAAAGTAAAAAAACAAATTATGAAAAATTTATTGGAAATTATAGTCAAGAAAAAAGATAACGTACAATTTTTCTCCTTTTGAAATGGTTCTTGAAAATATTCATATAACTATAAAATCTGAGAAGGAAACTTTAGCTTGTTAGAAAAATTACTTCTTTACATAATAATAATATATGAATGTTTTCAAGAACCATTTCAAAGAAAATTATATCTTTACCTTTTTATTGACTAGTTATATATTTTCCATAATTTGTTTTTATTTTATCGCGTATATTTCATTTTGTGTAAATTAAATTTAATCCCATTTTTTATTTAAATGCAAATAAAACAAAAAATAAACTAGCTTTGCCGAAAATAAATAGCATTCAAAAAAGGAAAAAAAAAGGAAGTTGTAAAATACATATATTATTATATACGTATATTTTATTCTTGAATAAAATTATGAAAGGAATTATATTTTATTCTTGAATAAAATTATTCAGCAATGTATTCTTGGGTTCACATTATATATACCCATACTTAAAATATAAATATATATAAAATATAACTACATGCACAATTGAATCAAAGAAACATATAATCTTGGAACAGATTTTATCTTTGCAATACCTTTATTATGCATAATTTTTAAATATTTTCAAATGAAATAATAAATAATAAACAAGAAAAAATTTAAGAATTTCTTTTTTAAAATCAAATGATATTTTTACACTACATCGATAAAGAATTCGCCAAAGAGGAAATATTTTCTTTGAATAATATGATTTTATACATAAAAAAAAAATGTGCATTTAAAAATTTTTTATATCTTAAAAAGCTTTTTTATGATTAACAACAAGAATGTTTCATTTTAGAAACAAAATTTCAAATTTATTGCTTCCTGCAAATTTTGGGAAAATTTCTTTGTTTCCTATAAAAACATCCGCTCACAGATGTCTATTGTAACGGTCAGTATAACACATCATTCAATAAGTCTCCAATTTGACAAACATACATGGTAACACTGTTGACAGACCTATATGCCTTTTGATAATAGCAACGATACATTTCAAATTTCATGGCATTTTGATAATTAGTTTACAGGTTGCAGTGGTTTTAGTGACCCCAATTTGCAATTTCCAAAACAATGGGATAAAGAATTTCGTGTGTTGATTAAACATTGTTTTTTGATGGGGAAAATATTGTTGGAGAATTTGCTCACACCAGACAGAAAACAACAACGTGTTGGCGATTCAGACATTCGCCCACCGTGGAGCTGTTGATTCGCCCACAGATGATGAGGAAATTACAAAAATTTAGAAAATAAAACTATGTAACAAAATATCTGAAAGAAAGGAAATGTATTTAAATACAAAACTTATATATATTATAATAATAAATAAATTGTGTCAGAAAAAAAAATTAGATACATTGAATTAAAACACAACCAACAGACGAAATGAATGACGTTTCTAACTTTTTAAGTAAAAGATAAAAAAAAAAACCATAACTTTTTTTTTCGAATTTTACTTTAGAACTTTCGAGTAACGCTTCTATGCCGAGATATTTATAAATTCTTTAAGGATCGCCTTTAAGAATTCTGAAAGCTCCTCGAAAACTGCACTTTAGACTCTTGGGCTTCATCCTATTCTGCTGTATATTTAATAATTCAAAACGCGATACATCGTTTTTGCTTACTAAGTTCTTTTTCGTGCCTTTTCTTCTTCTCTTTGAACTGCAAGCAAATTCACATATCGCCCCAACTTTTCTTTTATCGGCACATTTTTGCTCTTGTTCCAGATAGACAGAAGATAGAGTTTTTTTGACCGGGAATATTTAAAAAAAAATTTTTCATAGTGTGATTTGGGAACAGGTTTGTTGATGGGAATAAAAAAATAGAGAGAAATACTTTGTTGAGCATTTTAATTGATGCATTAAAAAAAAAAAAAAAAAAGTTCCCTTTAATGTAAGTCAATCACAGCATGCATTAAAGATACTTTTTCTTATCTTTCAATAAAGATTAATCTTATTAAAACTTTATTTTTATATGGAAAGTGACAATTTTATGTCAAACAGAAAGGATTAGTGAGTTTTAAGAAACTTGAAAATGAAGCTTAAGTCTAGTTGACGTAGAATTAAAATTAATTTCTTTTTCACGAAATCAAGAATAAAATAAACAAGTATTTTACAACTTAATTCCCCTTTTTTATCCTTTTATGAATCTCATTTTACTTTCGGCAGAGCTAAGTTATATTTTTGTATTTTTACATTATAAGCAAAACATCGGATTAAATTTAATTTATGCAAAAGAAGTATATGAGATAAAATAATATCAAATTATGAAAATTTGTTGAGTAATCCATAAATAGATGTATAATTTATCTCCCCTTTGAAATAGTTTTTGAAATTATTGATGTAACTAGAAATCTGAAAAGGAAATTTTAGCTTTTCCACAGCTTTTTATAATATATACATACGTAAATATAAATATATATAAAATATAACTACGTGCAAAATTGTATCAAAGAAACAGTTAATCCTTTTGGGGACAGATTTTATCTTGCAATACCTTTATTATGCATAATTTTTAAATAATTTCAAATTAAATAACAAATAATAAACATGAATATAATTTAAGAGTTTATTTTTAAACCATGGCTATGTGTAATATAGATAAAGAATTGGAGAGATCAAAGAATCTTTTGGATAATATAATTTTATACAAAAAAAAATATGTGGTTAAAAATTTTTGTATTCTACAAAAACTTTTCATGATTAAAAACAAGAATTTTTCATGTTTTAAAAATAAAAATTTCAAATTTATTGCTTTTCCAACGCCAAGAAACCCTTCGTTTTCTATAAAAACGTCAATTAAGAGATGTTCATTGTAAGAATAATAAAATAATAAATTAATTAATATATTTACATATAATACAATTTTTTAATTAATTTATTTTATTATAATTTATAATAATGAAATGAAATAATAAAAAATTATATTTTTAAATTAAGTGTATCAGCAAAAATTTAAATACATTAAAGTTGAATTAACATATGACCAACAATCCAAATGTACGATGATTTTAACTATTTATATAAAAAAAAAATCATCTAACTTAAAAAAATATATATAAATGATAAAATTTTTTTGGCTCTTTAATTTAAGCTTGTGAACTTTTGAGTAATACTTTTGTATAATAATATGAGATATTTATAAATTCTTTAAGGATCGCCTTTAAGAATTCTTAAAGCTCCTCGAAAACTGCACTTTTAGATTCTTGGGCTTCATCTTATTCCGCTGTATATTTAATAATTCAAAACGCGATGCGTCGTTTTTGCTTACTGAGTTCTTTTTCTCGTGCGCTGCTGCCCTCCCCCTTTTTCCTTCTTTTGAACTGCAAGCAAAAATTCGTATATCGCCTCAACTTTTCTTTTATCAGCACGTTTTAGCTCTTCTTCGAGATAGACAGAAGAGAGTTCTTTTTTGACCGAGAATATTTAAAAACTTTTATCACAGTGTGATTTGTGAACAGTTTTGCTGATGGGAATAAAAATAGAAAGAAATTCTTTGTTGCCCGTAGTAGTTGATGCAAAGAAAAAATATTATTTTTAACGTAAGTCAATCACAGCATGCATTAATGATATTTTTTTATGTTTGAATAAAGATTAATCTTATTAAAAACCTTATTTTTATATGGAAAGAGACAATGTTTATGTCGAACAAAAAGGATTAATGTGTTTTCAAGAAACTTGAAAGTGAAGCTTAAGTTAAGTTGATTTAGAATTAAAATTAATTTTTTTTAATGAAGTCGCATTGAACTGCTTCATAAATAACTCGTATTTAAATGGCGATTCTAAAAAACGAAAGAGAGATTGCATATTTTAAAAATATTAAGGAAACATCATATTTAATTTTAATAATAAAAAAGAATGTATAAATAAGTATTTTATTTGTTTAAAGATAGTTTTCTGTTTAGACATACAACGATTTATTAATTTTTTCAATTTCGAAATGGCAACATCCAGCCTCAGCAGAAGATTCTGAAATTCGTCAAAAATATAAGGTTTCTTGCCATGCGCTGAAAATGCTATTTTTGGTTTTTATTACGGTATTGTTAGTTACAATTTATATGTTAGAATTTCAAAAAGGATTCTTTCAAACCCGAAAGCATATTAAAATACTATACAGAAAATTAGGCAGATGAGCATTAGGCAGATGTTCACCGATGTCTATAACAAAGCCATCAGTGGATGGCTTTGTTATAGACATTGTTTCAAAAAACAAGGAGTCACGATTGCTTTTGTGATGTTCAGCATCTCGCTTCGTTAGTCAAACCTCCCCTAGTGAATGTTTTCTCTGTTTCCTCCCATACGATGCCAAATGCGGGGCAGTTCCCCTAAAAATCCAACCGGAAGGCTCTGCTCTCTTTCTTCAGCGGCACTGAGGAGAAGTCAGATTTCTATGTACGGGTGCTCCCCCTCCCCCTTTTCAATCCTTCCATGAGGGATACGGCAATAACTTGTATACATTCTAAAGTGGAATGAATTGAATTCGAATTATGTTTTGAATTCACATACCACTATCTAAAATTAATTGATGCCCGCTTTGGAGATAATAATTTAATGGTCGCTTTTTACTCATACCAGAAAAAGCAACATCATTTTTACGCTTGTTGTTTCAAACGCTTTATAATTCGTGAAGCTTATACTAGACTTGAGTTGTTCAAGAAATTCTTTAATACTGCAAAATATTTTAGAGAATCAATCATTTGCGTTTACCCACTCGTTTCTCTGATAATATACCTAGAATTTTATAAAAATATCCCGCCTTTTATAGTTAAATTAAATCGATTGTTCTTAATAGGATCCTCTTTAAATAATGTGTTCCTTTCGATGTAACAGAGCGATAAACGAATCTCTTAATGACGAATCTTTATTACATTTGTTTTTTATTCCTACTCTATCACACTTATAATATTCAATTATCATTTAGTATATCGTTTCCTTTGTAATCATCTCATTAGAATTTTAATGGCGATATAATTATTATTCAATTGTTCAATTATTATTCAAATATTCAATTTTTACATTCAATCTAAAATTTATTCTATTAGTCTTCTTAAAAGTTAGGCTGTTGTACTAAACTTTTAATGTTTCTATAAAAAGTGTTTACTAATACTTGAAAATCTGTGTTTGTTAAAAAATTGTGTGTTATCCCACTTGGTAGACAGCAACATCTAGACCAATTCCAAGAATCCGTTTGGTCTCACGAAAGGAGGGAAATGGGAGGGGGCAGCTTCTGTTGTGATAGAGCACCCGTCGATAGGAGTCTGAGTTGGCGCCGTGACGCTGATGAAGGAGGTCAGTGCCTTCCGGGAAGACTTTTTGGGGGAACTACCTCACATTGGCATATCGTAGGGACAAACCCGGAAATCTCCAACCAGCTACTCCAATGGGCCTGAATGGCCGAGTGTTTAACGCTCTGGTACCATGGATGCTTGTAGTGGTTCGATTCCACTTTAAGCCGTAGGTCCCGATCCCATATGACTGTAGAGCGTCACAGAGCCCAGTCAGATTTCTCATCCATGTCATTCCCAAACTGTTAAGGGACAACTGAGCTCTAGGCACAGTGATGCGGAGTAGTGTACTAGTAGTAATAGTAGTTCGACTCACGAGGCAAGACGCTGAACATCGAAACGCGATCGAGTCTCCTCGTGTTTTGAAATAGTGTTTACAACAAAGCCGCCAGCGGATGGTACCTCAGCCCTAATGCTAGCCAGCGGCGCGTGTTGTCACTGAACCTGGGGTCGAGTTTTAAAAATATCTACTTTTATGACAAAAATTACGTTTTAATTTTGCATAAAGGAATAACTACTCATTCAGTTATTCATAAATTTATTATAAGGTAAAATATTAATAAAATAATTTCAGTAAAAATATTATTATTGGCAGTGCATTCTTTTGAAACGAAATTTCTAACGTTTTATAAAACTCATTAATAGAGTATTTTTGCATAACGTTTTCTTTGATCGTCGGATATTTTTCTCCCTAGCGCGCATGCTCATAAGAAAAATTGTACCTATTACACAAGCTTATCTGTAATACTTCCCTACTGAACTATACCTTTGAGCATGCGCGCTAGGAAGAAAAAATATCGGACGATAAAAAAACGTTATGCAAAAACTCTAATATGACTTATAGTAACCAAAATGCTATCTTCTATCAGTGATAAATTTTCTTTTGAGATTATTGCATTTTAAATGGATTTTATCTTAAAATTCAACTTTCACTTATATTACAACATTAATAAGCGACATTAGTATGAAAAATATTTTCAATGCATATTCTTAATTGAAAGCTATTGTTCTTTCAGACAGTTAGCCTTTCACAGATTTATGCATGTCTGGACACGATTAAAACGTCGATTCCAATGTCAATGTGCGAATGTTTATTTCAATTAAAAAGTTGCATCACACGGAATCGCCAAGTGTTTTAGCATTCTTGCGAAAGATAAGAAAATACTGAGTGAAATGAAAACAAAAGAAAAGAGAGAGAAATAAGTAACCGTCCGTGAACAAAAGGGAGGACGCCTTTCATTAATGAAATCGTTTGACGAAACAAAAGGAAGAAAGTTCTGCTATTTGTTGTTGGACATAAAATAACTGTTACCCTTCTTATTTTTCGAAGCTGCTTGTTAATGGTTCTTCCACTCTTGGAAAGAATGTATTTGCAAATTGAAAAAATATTCTTATGTGTTGATTGTAGTTACTTAAAAACACGCGTGAAAACATATTTGAACTTATCAAAAATATTTTTAGTTTTCGTCGCAAATTATTTTAATTTCTAGTGTTTATTATTTCATATATTTTTTAATGCAGAGCTATTTACATGTCTACGCATTTACTATATGGACTTTTGCAAAAGTATTCCTACTTTGGTGGGTCAATTTCTAGTTAGTTCTTGGTGCCACTGTTGTTGATTAACTGGAGATAGTATTCTTAAGATATTTCAAATTTAACGTGGACCAGAACCGCCAGAGATAACATATCAATCAAGACATAACTTTTCAATGAATAATATCTTTAAGATATTTCAAAATTTAACATAGACCAGAGCTACCAGAGATAACATATCAATCAAGAGACAATTTATCAAAGAATATAGTTTTTAAGATATTTAAAAAATTAACATAAACTAGAACCACCAGAGATACCCTCCTCAATCCAGAGATAACGAATTAATCAACAGATGACTTCTGAACGAATAATATTTTTAAGATATTTCAAAATTTAATATCTTGGTAATCTCTTTGGTGAGGGTTGCCAAAAATATTGCTATGAATGTAGAGGAAGTTAGTCGAGGAAGAAATTCTTGCACTGGTAGGAGCGTTGTACGCTCCAAGTTTGAATTTTGATAGAGTGAAATAATTTATTGCTTTGTTATTGTTTTACATAATCGCCTGTATTATTTTTCCCAACGGGGAAATTGTAGCATTTCTTTCCCAGGAGAGAGGAATGTATATTCTTTGACAAGTACATATCAACAACCCATTACCCAAATTTGACTGCATAGAAGCAATTTTGTGGGTAGTTTTATTGCATGCAATTAGTGTTATGTACTAATGAGAACAACCTGTTATTCAAATCTGATAGCAGATAATCAGTGTCCTGGATAGTGAGACCTCATGAATATTAGCGATTGTCTGTGCGACATTCACAGGTCGAAACAATGACAGATGAAATATGGACTACACCATGAGTTGTTGCATCGTGAGTAGTGATAGACCATGGGCTGAGAAAATGTCTATTGCAATGAGAAGTGAGAAAGCTGACTCCTCCCCCCCATCTTGACGGATTTTCGTAAAAGGAGGTTCTTGGAGAAGAAGCGAGAAGAGTTCTGCGACTATTCGACAAATAATGTTGTTTTTCTCTTTTTCTCTAAAGGCACAGAACAGGTCGGAGTTGCCGCCAGTTTAAAAGTGAACCCATTGTGGTCTCGTATATCACGCCGTGTGTTAATTAATGTCTGCCACAGACCAGACAATTATATTTCGAAGACTCGAGAACTTTGAAAACCTCCGAACTTGGAGTGACTTGCACTTGACACAAATTATTTTTAATTTTCATTCTTTATGTAAATAGAGTTCCGTATATATACTTAATGCTTGTAAATAAAAATTAAAGTGTTCCCATGAATCTGAAATGGCCCTTTTCTTCAAGATGTTAAAGATCAAGTATAGACCGAGACATTACACGCCTTATTATTGATAAAGATAAAAATATATTGCCATTCCTTTCTGCAATCTTGTTTAAAATTAAAGCAGTTTTATTCAAACATTTTATAGAAATGACTTTTAAATATTTCTAGTATTAAAACTATTTTTAATTTTATTCTATTTCAAGCAGCTAGTGCAGTTATATTAAAACTACAAAAAAAAAAAAAAAGAAAGAAATGTAAGAAAAAGAAAACCCTCATGTAGAACAACAACACGTGTCACATTACATTCCATTAAATTCACCGGATCGTAGTTTAATATCTAAAATGATATAATAGTAGGAAGCTACTTTTATTTTTAGAAAAAGAATTCTAAAGAAGGATAATCGATTTACGACCCTAATGTTAGATAATGACCAAGAATCTTTTAAAACATCATTTAGTCCCTTTTTTCTGAGCTACATGGGTTTTACGTCAAATTTTCATCTCAGAGAGGCTGTAATTACCTTATAAATTATGCATTAGGATATGTTCTAATAATGACAACTTATGAGGTGTCCAAGCCAAGTTAATGACAAACTGATGATTTTAAGGAATATTGTAATTTTTAAAAACATTCATAAAGCCATGTCTTAGCACCGCCAATGATTTATTTATTTTTTATTTGAATGCATGGGATTATTTATAAGAAAGCAATTTAAATCTTTTATTTTTTTCTTCTTCAAAGTTGATTTTCAGCATTTAGTGGATAAACTTCTACAAAAGCCATCCATATATGATTCAATTTTAAAAATTTAAAATAGTTAAGTCGTTATTAAATGCATATCAAATGTGTCGAAATAGAAGATTATTATAAAGATTTTGGCGAATCGTAAATGTATTTTTTGTTTGTTTATTTAGAAGAGTAATGTATTTAGTAAGAGTTATAAGTAATGATAAAATAATTTTTTTTTAAATACTTTTTTTGAATTGTGTAGTTTTTTTTTTTTTCATTAAAAGCATTCAAAGCATGATTACAACAATAAAAGTCTATTTATCTCTCACAATTTGTAAAATGAATTTAATATTTATTTAAAGGTTTAAATAATTTTATTTTAATTTAAAGTTGAATAGATGACGATTATAATTATATTATAAATCTCGCATCTAAATTACATTTTTGAAAATGATCTTAATAATTTTTATTTATTAATAAAATTGAAATAAACTCATAAAACTTTTAAATTAAAGTAAAATTGCAGTTATAAACGCATAACTCGTAGCTCAATGGCAACTTGTGCTGCTGCTGATCCTTAGGGCTGAAATTCAATCCGCTGGAAGCTTTGTTGCAGACATTGATTCAAAAACGAGGAGATTCGATGGCGTTTCTGATGTTCAACATCTTACCTCGTTAGCCAGACTACTTGGTGACGTTAACCCTGAATGTCCAAGTGTCCAATGTCGGTGCTACAGGTTTCTGGTTCGAGTCCACTTTAAGCCGTAGGTCCCAGTCTCATATCATTGTAGAGCGTCACGGAGCCGAGTCAGTCTTCTACCTACGGGTGCTTCCTCACAACAGAAGTTGCCTCCTTTCCCTTCAACTATGAGTCCATACGGGTTCGTGGACTTGGTCTAGATGTATACCAAGTGGGATAAGAAACAATTAAAACCTGGTGACGTTTTCTTCTGTGCGATGTGCAAATGCCGAGTAATTCCACCTGATAGTCCTCCCGCAAGACACTGCCCTCCTCCTTCAGCGAATTGGAGCCAAGTCAGACTTCTGCCTACGGGTGGTGCGTCATGACATAAAATGCCCCTTTCCTTTCATGAGAACACATGGGATCATGTACTTGGTCTAGACCTCTTGGTCTTGCTGTCGACCAAGTGGGATAAAATCAATTATAATTGTCAAAAAAAGTTTAGTCAAACAGCAAAATATAATGAATTTTTAAATAAAAAGTAATAATATATTATTTACTTTGAATTTATTCAGAAAAATACAGTAAATATTTTACACATATTACTTGTACATTTTATTATTTTATGAAGAAACGAATTTAATTAGATTTCAAAATATAGATAAACTAATCGGTTTTGTCTTTATTCACAAATTTTATACTAAACACAATCTTATGCAAGAAATACCTTAATAATATATATGCATGCATTCTTGATTTGCATGGGTATGTGCATCTAGTTTAGAAAATTTATTAATAATACAGAAAATTATCCACCGAACTGTAAATTTAGTTTTTAAATTGATATTAAATTTCAATACTTGTTATCTAGATTCAGATATAAGAGAAATGAATCTTTAAAATTATAAATTTTTTTTTAGAAGAAAACTGTTACAACTTTATTTAATTAATCATTTTATAATTTCTTGCTCCACAATTAATGAATCAATTATTAGATAAATTATAATTAAACCACAAAATTATTAAAACTAACTATAAGTTACAAAATCAGTAAAATTCCTAGTCGTCTTAGCAACCATCTGTTTACAAATAATTACAAAAATTCTGTAAATAAAATTCTTCAAATCATTGAAATAAAAATAATAATAATAATACAATCTATTCTAGAAAATAGAAACAATGAACATAAAATTCTTTTTATTTTCTGTAAAAAGAATTTAACAATAACTTCTTTTCAAGACTTAATAAATTAAAAAAAAAAAAATGGTTCCATCTCATTAATAAGTTATTTTGAAATTTTTCCTATACTTTATTTTAAAACCTTATTCCTTATTCAACAACTATTTTTTCAATTAAAATTTAAAAAAAAAATGATAATGTAATATTATTTAATTTATTATAATATAATTTTTCTTAGTTTTATATTGGCACGTAAGTACATACAGATAAACTTATATTTGAATTCACTTTTTTTTTATAATGACCTCAAAAGTTATTTCTAAACATAATTACAGTAGTTCTATACTTCAGGCAATTATTAATTTTTTACTGCTTAAAATAATTTTAATTTTCAAACGTATTCATAATATAATATTTTATACAATAGCATGAATATTTTTTTATAATTTAATGAAAAATGCTTATGTTTATAGTAGCAATTTATTTTTGTATAATTTCGAAATGTACTTTCACATTATGTATGTATTTTATGTAATTTCATATTTATTCTATTACTGTAGTGATGTGGGTTGGAGAAACTCTGGATTGTAACTGGGTTGAGACTTGCGGCATAGCATACATTTAAGAACTCAAAGCTTTATTTACACACACAAACACCACACACAAACAAACAGAGACAAACAATATTTAATAAATTTAAAGACATAAAACTTTAGATTCGTGAAAGGATTCCGCTTCCCAGCCAAAAATAAAGATACTCAGGTACGGGCTGGATGCGCGAAATTTACTTGCCCTCCGAGTTAGAGTCTGTAGGCCAACTATTACGCAGGGGTGTGTTGAATATATTTTCTCTCGGGATGAGAGACTAAACGTTTCTCAGATGCAGTGCCTGTTGCGCTGTACTTCCTCTCCGGTGAAAGTCTCGAGGCCTATTGACCATTTATCCTAAACGCCACAGAGGGCGCTCTTGTAGTGCGTAGGTGAAATCACGGCTACACTACTTAAAATAAATACTAAAATATTAAAGTACATAAAACAAATTCTGACTTTTTATGTATAATTTCAAAACTCTATTAAAATTATAATGTTGCATATTTTAATTCAGAATTTTGAAACTAGCGTTAGAATTTATTGATCCTTTTACTATAAAAATGAAAAATACTTTTCAAATAAAACTAAATAAAGAATTAATTATTATTACTGATATTTTAAAATTAATTAATATGTATTATTATTAATCTTTAATATGTATTTAACATGTATTAAATTTTTAACATGTGCATAAAATAATAGAATATAAATAAAAAGAATAAAGTATGTTTTCAAAGAATAAAAAATTTAAAAAAAATGCTAACTTGTTATTCAGAAGATAAGACTTTAGATGCATTATTTAGTATTTACCGATATTCTTAAGTTTGCAGTTTACTTTAAAATTCTATTGGAAAGAATGTGAGATATCTATAAGATAAACATGTCGTTGTTTTTATTCTTTTAAAAAGTCAATTGAAAAAAAAAAAGTCGAGATAACATAAATCATAAATTTATGTTACCGAATACGGGGGGGGTCCTTATACATAATGTATATCTGTAGAAAAGAAAATCTGTAGGAGAGAAAGCAGATATGATTTTCTTTTACTCCTATTCCTATTACAGAGCTCGTATTATTGTGTTTTGAAAAGTCAAGCTGTATTGCAACTATAAAAATTCAATGTTGTATTTCGTATTTCAAAGCTCTTTCAGATATCTAGCTAAGTAACAACTGTATAACTGTTTTTCATGACTGTAACATTTTTACATACACTATACACAAACATTATAGACTGGATAAGAAAGTTTGAAAACTTTTACGAATTCAGTCATCATATATTTAAATTTTCTTATTATATAAACTAAACATTTCATTTAAATTTGTTTGAATTTCAATAATCACATCAAACGGAGTTTAAGTGTTCAACATATTTATTTTTTTTTTGTGTTATTTTAAAGATTGGATTGATTTGTTGCTCGGCTGTCATCTTGGGCTCACTTTTAGGCTAATTTGCTCGGGACTTACAGTTTAACGTGGATTCCGAACCATTGACAAACATCCATGCCACCGCCAGGATTCAAACCTGAAGTCTGTGGGACCAAAGACCAGAGCGCTGGCTGAATGGCCACCAGGCCGCTTGTTATTTTAAAGAGTAAAAATAGTTAGTCTGATGGCCGAGTGACTAGGTACCCCAGGTTTCGGTCCCGGCGGTGCAATGGATGTTTGTAGTGGTTCGAATCCACTTTAAAACCGCAAATCCCGGTTTAATATGACTATAGAGCTTTGAGCGTACGGCTGACCACCCTATCCCATAAAAAGAAAATATCTCCTGTCTTGAAATCTTGAAAATATCTTTATTAATTATTTATATTATTATCTTTATTTATCTATCGGCAGGCACACAGCCTTGGCCCATCAAGGGGCTGTTGTGCCACTGATGATGATGATGACAAATAGTTAGATGGATGATCTTATAGTTAGATTCAATCTTATTATTTCGTTATTATCTATACATAAACACCCTCATGATATATTTTGAGTGCCTTAATATGGGGTGATGTAAAAAAAAAAAAAAAACTGATTTTTAGTTTATTGTTGAAAAGTAGCAAAATGCTTCAATACTTTTTCTAATGTTGTATTACCTTTGAAAAAAATTCCAACTGAAAAGTGAATGGCTGCAAAGTGATCTCGTTCAAATTAAATTCAAGAAATAGAAGCAATCAGACACTTTGTTTATCCGTCCACTATTTTGGATAATTTGATATAATTTGTGATAGTCGCTGACAATTCTAAGGGAAAGATTTAATAAATCTTTTATACAACATATAATAACCAATTTTGGATAATTTCTGTTACCCAGATCTTCTTAAATAATAACAGAAATTATCTAAAATTGGATTTCCGAAATATGACCCATTCTAGCTCCAACTAAACTATTCTAATATTGTGATAACCTATTTTAGATCTACGTGGAACACTCATGAATTCTGGTTGTTACTATGTTAAACATTAACATAAATGTTACTATGTTAATGTTTAACATTGTAATCTATTTTAGAATCCAAATAAGAGTGTTCTACGTATCAAAACTAAATCTAGTGGAATTGTATGATACATGTATGATTCAGTACCGTATATTTCCGAATATAAAGCCGACTGTAGAGTAACATATTTTGCTTATCATGTCCACTATTTCTGATAATTTGATAAGTAATTAGGTGACAATAAATCCAAGGAAAGATTTAATAAATTTTTTATGCTAAATATGAAATTTTAGATAATTTCTGTTACCCTGATCTTCTTAAGAAGTGTTTAACATAATGACATCCATAATCCAAATAAGAATGTTCTAAGTATCAGAAACGAATCTAATGGAAATTGATTTGCTCTTATTTGGAATATACGATTCATTACCGTATATCTCTGAATATAAGCCGACCAGTGAATATAAGACATTTTTGCTTATCACGTTCATTATTTCGGATAATTTGCTAAGCATTTAGGTGACAATAATTCTAGGGAAAGATTTAATAAATATTTTATACAAATGAATATCATATGACCAATTTCAGATAATTTCTGTTACTCAGATCTTCTTAAGAAGTGTTTAACCTACATATCAAAATCGAATCTGGTAGGAATTGATGTGCTCTTATTTGGAATATATGATTCATTACCATATATTTCCGAATATAAGCCGACCCATGTAAAATCCGAGAGTTTTTTTTTTTCCTTCAAAAAATTTACTTAAAGATCTAAATCCATATATAAACCGAAATGAAAAAAAAAAAAAAAAAAATCTTGTGGCTTATGATATCCTATTACAATTTTTGGTTTATGTTTTGGTTCTTTTCTATTGGCGTAATACAAATTTCGCCAACATCAGATTTAACGTTTTGGCGACAACGCAGCAAGCTAATTTCGAAAAAAAAGACGCTATCATTAAAACGAGTTACTTATTTCATTTAAAATTAGGTTTTTTTTTTCATACACTTTGGAAATATAAACCAAAGAAATAAAAAAAAGTGCTGTATTTAGCGATATTTGGCGCCATTTTTTTCCGTGAATAATACTACTTTTTAATGAAGTTAGCGAATCCATATAAAAACCGACACCAATAATTTTGCTGTAAAACAGTTCTCAAAATTCTCGGTTGTACATATTTTCAATGTCCGCTAAAAAAAAAAAAATCCCTAAGCACAAATTTAATTAAAGTGTCAGCCTAGAGACATGATATCTGATCATCCTAGCTCACCTAAAAAAAAGACTATTTTTAAAAGAAATATACAATCGGTTTTTCCAAATAAAATTAAAAAGAGAGGTAATAAGAGGTAGGCAATAGGATAGCGTAACCAAAAATAAAAAAAAAAAATATCGCATATGAATTTTTTTTTTTTTTTTAATAATGTTCATTATTGTCTTTAAATAGAATTTTCTCAAAACAAGGATTTTCAAATTTCTATGCACTTTTTCTGCAAAACTATGATATGCACAGTTTTAATTCTTTCCCTAAAAATGCATTATGTACTGTAAATTACATTGAAATGAGCTTTTACCAACATTTGTGGAATTATTTGATTTCTGTTAATTTTAGTTACAAAAAAAGCACAATTTTAGAGAATTTTCAAGTTACTTCTGGTTAAAAAAATTAAATGAATAATTTCTCAAAACTCATTTTAGTATAATATAGAATGTGTATTTAATATACAAGAAAATTCCTAGATTTTAAATATAGTACTTTCTGAATTGGCATTGAATATGGCTATTTAACTTCGACAGTATAGAAGATACTGAACCTGCTTAAATTTTATTTAATTACTTTATTTTAATTACTTTTTATGCAATAGGTATGTAATATCTATAAAAAGTTTAAATAAATTTATGATGTCTACATTTACTTTTATAGTTTTAGTCAAATATATTACTTTTAAATGAATGGTTAATTAGTTTTATTTTAATATATTACTTTTCAAATACTTAGTCAACTAAAACGGTTAATTAGGTTTACTTTAATATATGTCTACATCTACTTTTATAGTTTTACTCAAATATATTACTTTTAACTGAAATGGTTAATTAGTTTTTATTTTAATATATTACTTTTCAAATAGTTAGCTAACTAAAACGGTTAATTAGTTCTACTCTAAATATATTACTTCAAATACGTAATAATCGTTTCAGTTGACTAAGTATTTGAATAATACATTACTTATATTACTATATTATATTACTTACGTTATTTTATGTTACATATTTACTTTAATATATTACTTTTCAAATAATTAGTCAGAGGGAAATTAATTAACTGTTTTAGTTAATATATTACTATTCAATTACTTAGTCAACTGAAATTGTTTATAAATTCAATATATCAGCATTTTAAATTAAACAAATTGAATACAAATTTTTTTTTTCACAGGTAATTCATATGACTCTTCTCAGTCGGTTGGAAGCTAGAAAAAACAACAGTCTTCGGAATGGTGATAAGTCAGAATGGCAGAGCCACCAGGAATATCAAGAAGCACAGCTGAAGAAGGACATGACTCGCATGCTTGAGACCATCAAGCAGAGCAGCGTCCTCGACTCCAGCGGAGAATACAGAATCATCAACTTCGTGATGAGAGCAGAGAACTTGGGTGTAAAGAACAACATCCGTCAGGACTTAAGTCTGGTCACTCAGTCCACAATCAAACATCTGGTCCATTTAGAGAGCATTTTAAACCGATGGCATGGTCCAGTGTCCGTAGCCATTTTTAGCTTGACTCAAGACATCCCCTTGCTATCGATGCCATCTTGAACATAAGGCGCTGCATTCCAGCGGCACGATCCAACACCAGTTTTCATCTAGTCTATCCTTTGAACAGTCCCTTACAACAAGGCACCGTCTCCCCAACCGCTTGTGCTGGATCCTTGCGAAACGGTTAAAGATAAGATCTCGAGTTTTCGAGATATCGGACAACTATGCCCATGGCGTCCCCTATCCCAACAATCTTCTGAGGAATGTTGGCAGGAGGAATGCGCTCACCGACTTTATATTTGTCATCGACATCGACATGGTCCCCAACGACAATTTGTATTCGGACTTTATGGATTTTGCTGTCACCAACAAATTGTTCATAGATTCGCATAAAGATGACAAAACTGTGTACGTGGTGCCAGCATTCGAAGTTAAGGAAGGGGTGGAGGTGCCTCGTGATAAAAACTGGACTGTTGCAATTGCTTGAACTAATGGAAGCTCGTCCATTCTACTTCGAGATGTGCTGGAAGTGCCAGAAACACACTGATTATGAGACGTGGCAGAAGGAGCCACCCAGTCAGAAATTGAATGTCATCTTTGAAGTGCTGTGGCGAGATCCCTGGGAGCCCTTCTACATCGGTCGAAACGTGGCACCCTTTTATGATGAACGTTTTCGACAATATGGTTTTAATAGGATAAGCCAGGTAAGAACCAACTCTTTTAATGATATTCTTTTCCCTTTTTAAAATAGTACTTAAATGGTATCATAAATAAGTTTCCAATATCATTGATGTGCTGTTTCAAGGCAAAATAGCATTGATATGCATCAGCAAGGTTGAATATTAATCATATGATTTGGGAAGGTTGAAAAGCATTAATATGCTTTTGCAAGATATATATGCATTTAGCAAGATTGAATATCAATTATATTCTTTGGAAAGGGTGAATAGCATTGATATGTTTTGGAAAAATAAATGTTATAAAAATAACTAAATGTTTAATTTTTACACTTATGTGGCTTCTATGCATAAAATGCTTAACTCTATATCATTAAAATAACTTTTTTTATAAAAAAAATTTTAAAATTATCTTGTGTACAATACAACACATTGAAATTTTTTTTTTTTGCAAAGCATTGATGTGTTTTTCAAGGTAAAATAGCATTGATATGCATTAGCGAGAGTGAATATCAATGATTAACTGGAAAGGTTGAAAAGCATTAATATGCTTTTGTTAGCATATTATTTGATAACAAAGTTTAAAAATGATGGCATTTCGACATGATTCATGCATGATGTAAAATAATCGACAATCGCTTATATTCGACTGATTTATGAAAGAAATAAAAAAACAAATGTTATAAAATGAACTAAATGTTTAATTTTTTGAAACTTTATGTGGCTTCTATACTTAAAATGCTTAATTCATAGCATTAAAATAATTTTTTTAATAAAAAGTTTTAAAGTTTTTTATGTGCATTACCACATTGAATTTTTCTTTTTAGGCGAAGAAGTTAGTTTAACTTATTAATTATATTAAAACAATCGATATAGTACTTGTATTGTTTTTGTTATTAATTTAAGAATCAATATTTAAAAGATGTTTGATAAATATAAAGATAATGTAATAAAATTACTACACTAGCTAATTAACTAATGCTTATTTTAACTGCGCTTTGATAAAATTTTGTAGTTTTAATAATTTTTACTAAATTAATAGTTATTTTCTTATAAACGAATATATCAAATTTATAGCAAGTTCTCTTAAAAAAATCTTATACTTAAAACTTTCTTTTTATATTATTTGAATATCTGGACTTTCTTAAAATTATTCCCATTAGCATTGCATAGGTAGCTTAAATTTCAGCACCAAATATCTCTCATCATCCAACAACACATTAGATAAATTTCCAAATGCCCAATAAAACATTTTCAAGCACCATGACTTTTTGGTGATAGCGTTTTTTCATTTCTGAATGTTATCCAACCCAGATTTGACACTTTTCGGAACTATTAATCCTTAAAGAAAGGAAACATTAAATAAACAAACAAATAAAAAACTCTCTTCCAGAAAAAGTTCTCCGAAATAAATCTGAGGGAAAGAGTGGTGTCCCTCCACCTTGAGAAGCACCTCCCCCTTCCCCCGGAGTCTGAGCAACTCGAAAACAAACAGTTCGTTTCTCTTCCACGGTGGGGGAGGATCGAACATTTTTTCTCGGGGGTTAAATTCTATTCCTCCCCCTTCGGCAACTCGGTTGAGATTTCTTCTTCTGCTGAGAATTTTATGGGTCTTCTCTCTGTTCCTTTTCTTCTGAGATGAATGTGAACATTAAGATGCGTCTCTTCCATTCCCTTTTGGAAAAGCTGCTTTTGTTTCTTCTTATTTAAATTAGTTGCATATTTGGTAAAGATAAATTACACGCATCAAAAAACATTTTTTTTTTTGTTTTTGTTCAAGACATAAAAGTAGCATTTTTTGTTCAACGCATTTATCACCGAATACGATCAGCATTGTTTTTAACCGCCGATATTTTCGCTACAAATTACACACAAGTTAAAATATATTAATTTTAATAAATAAATAATTGACTTTTAAATTAACATAAATATCGTTTTTATGAAATTTAACAATTCATTTTCTCCCAAATATATTATTTTTTAAAACATGTATTTATATAGTCATCCTTATCATCAGTGATGCAACAACCCCATTGAGGGTCAATGGCCGTCTGCCAACTAGTAGATTTCGAGGCAGGAGATGTTTTGTTTTTATAGAGTAAGGTTGTCAGCCCTACGCCCAACTCTTTACAGTCATATTTGATCAGGACCTGTGGTTTAAAGTGTATTTTTATCCACTACAGACATCCATGGTACCGCTGCAACTCGCACCCGAAACCTGTGGTACTGAGCGCCATAGAGGTAGCCACTCGGATCAGGCCGCTTGATATATATATATAAATTTATTGAAATGGTCTGTAAATCAAAAAAATTCTTATACTTAAAGATTTCATTATTATATTATTTGAATTTCTGATCTTCCTTAAAATATTCCTATAAGAATTGTATAATTTCTCGTTAGCTTTTCCAAATGTATCACCAAATATTTCCATCCAACACATTAGATAACTTTCCAATTGCCCAATAAAACATTTTCAAGCACCATGACTTTTTGATGATAGCGTTTTTTCATTTTGAATGTTATCTAAACCAGACTTGACACTTCCATGGAACTATTAATCCTTAAAGAAAGGAAAACATTAAATAAATAAACAAATAAAAACTCTCTCCCAGAAAAATTCTCCGAAATAAATCTGAGAGAAAGAGTGGTGTCGACCTCCACCTTGAGAAGAAGAAGCCCCCTTCCCCCCGGAGTCATGAGCAACTCGAAAACAAACAGTTCGTTTCTCTTTCCACGATGGGGGAGGATCGAACGTTTTTCTCGGGGTTGAATTCTATTCCTCCCTTCGGCATCTTGGTTGAGATTTCATCTTCTGCTGAGAATTTTATGAGTCTTCTCTTTGTTCCTTTCTTTTGAGATGAATGCGAACATTATGATGTGTCTCTTCCATTCCTTTCGGAAAAGAATTTCGCTGCCTTTTGTTTTCTTTTTATTTAAAATAGTTGCATATTTGGAAAAAGATAAATTACACGCATTGAGAACAACATTTTTTTGTTCAGCGCATAAAAGAAGCATTTTTTCTGCTCAACGTATAAAAGTCTGAATATTTCATGTCCTAATGCATTTATCGCAGAATAGGATCAGCAGTGGTTTTAACAGTCGACTTTATACGTGTTAAAATACATTTATTTTAATAATAACTCACTTTTAAATTACTATAAAAAATTATATCGTTTTTATGAAATGTAACAATTAATTTTCATTCACATATATTGTTTTTAAAAAACACGCATTGATATAGTATATTCATGGACCTAATGGCCGAGTGACTAGCCCTCTAGCGTTTGGTACCACAGGTTTTTCAGGTTCAAGTCCCGGCGGTATCATGGAGGTTTGTAAGTGGTTCGGAATCCTCTTTAAACCGTAGGTCCCTGTCTAATAGTATCGTAGAGATTTGTGGGGGTAGTGTTACGCGCATCCGTAGCCTATCTTCATGCAACACGGGCCCCCTGGGTAATGTTAAATGAGTAACAGAGGTGCAGCCCTTGCTTAAGGCATAAAGATTAACTGACTCTGTATTTGGCAGGTACAGTAAAACAACATAGTATAATCATAAAATTTATAAGTATGCATTTAAGGAAAATTAGCAGTATGTTATTCCCTTTTTTATTAGAATCTTATATGTTGTGAATGTTTGGCACGCCCGACTCGTGCCTCGGTGGCAACATGCTCCGCTGGTGAGCATTATTGCTGAGGTACCATCCGCCGACGGCTTTGTTATAGACAACGCTTCAAAAAAAGAGGAGACTCGATGTGTGTTCGTAATTTTCATCTTTTGTATTATATAAATGAAGTTCTGATTTTCTATAAAATTATTCTCATTAGCATTGCACAGATAGCTTAAAATTTATCACCAAATATTCCACATCACCCAACAGCACATTAGATATATTTCAAACGATTTCAAGCATCATGACTTTTTGATGATAGCGTTTTTTATTTCGAATTTTTATCTAAACCAGACTTGACACTTTTCAGGACTATTAATCCTTAGAGAAAGGAAACATTAAGTAAATAAACAAAGAAATAAAAACTCTCTCCCATAAAAGTTCCCCGAAATAAATCTGGGAAAGAGTAGTGTCGGATCCACCTTGAGAAGAAGAAGACCCCCGTAGTATGAGCAACTCGAAAACAAATAGTTTGTTTCTCTCCCACGATGGGGATGATCGAACATTTTTCTCGGGGTTGAATTCTATTCCTCCCCCTTCGTCAACTTGGCTGAGATTTCTTCTTCTGTTCCTTTTGTTTTTTGAGATTAATGTGGGCATTATGATGTGTCTCTTCCATTCCTTTCGGAAAGGCAGAATTTTGCTGCCTTTTTGTTTCGTTTTTATTCAAATTAGTTGCATATTTTGGAAAAGATAAATTATATGCATGGAAACAGCATTTTTTGTTCAATGCATAAAAGTCTGAATATTTCATTCATCGCCGAATAGGATCAGCATGGTTTTGGAACTGTCGACTTTGCAGGTATGCTAAAATATGCTTATTTCAAAAAATAATTCACTTTTAAATTATTACAAAGAAGTATTATCGTTTTTATGAAATGTAACAATTCAATTTTGCTCAAATATGTTATTTTTTTAAAACAGGGAACTGATGACCGAGTGGCTAACGCTCGGTGCTGCAGGTTTCCGCTTCGACTCCCGGCGGTTCCATGGATATTTTTAGGGGTTCGGAATCCACTTTAAACCGTTGGGAGGGGGCAGTGTTAACCACTTATGTAGTATATCTTCAAGCTACATGTGCGCCCTGGGTAGTGATAAACAAGTAACAGTGGTGCAGCCCTTGCTTATGGCATAAAGATTAACTGTCTCTGTATTGCCAGTTGCATTGGAACAACGGCATATATACAGTACCGTGCAAATTAATTGGGACAAATACAAAGATTTTCACATTTGAGATATAATTACCATAAAGTTCTCTTATATACTATATATTTCAAAGCTTTCTTGTAGCGAATATGTCCTCCTCTAGATTTAATGATATTCTGTACATGTTTCAGCATTGATTTCATTAATTTAGAACATACATTTATGATGCCGTCACCAAAACCAAGATTTTACGACATTCTCAATCATTTTTCTCTTGGTTGAGGAATCCATGTTACTCACAATGCTCCATATATTTTCGATGGGATTAACATCTGGTTAATTCAAAGCTATTAAATTTTTTTTTCTTGGTGAATTTTTTTGGTAGCTTAGAAGTATGCATGGAGCGAAAATCTTGTTGAAACACACTAATACCGCCAGCGAACATTTGTATAAAAGGCACAATTTTATTTTGTAATATTCAAGTGTATTTTGTAGAGCCCATCATTCCCTCAACTACTACTAAGCTGCCAGGTCCATCAGATGTAAAAAAACTCAAAACATCTGCTTTTGAGCGTGCTTGATTAAGATGATGTGTTCTCTAGCGTTTCATCTGACAAATGTTGTTCGAAACCCTTTTAAACAAACTCACTTCTTCCCCTTAAACTTCATTTTAAACAGAGTCGTAAATTGCCAAGTTTAAAATCCATTTAATAAAATATTGATTCAATTTTATAAATTATTTTCAAGTGTTCATTACTAAAATAAATTTAAACTTACTTTCATATCAGACTGAGGTTTTTTCTTTTTTTTTATTTCATAAATAAAAATACGCACAAAAGAAGGAAATTAAATTTTTTTAAAAACCAACCTTTTCTTCTTTTGTGAGCCCTTGAATGAGACGCACATGGAGATAAAGTTGTTCGCCATTTAAAAAGCATAAATCAAGTATTTGGTACTTTTTGTTTTGCTTCTTTTTTTCTTCTATACCGACGAGAATGTTGGGTTTTTTCCGCCCAGTGGTATTGAAAGAGTCAATTGATGTGGGTGTTATTTTCATCCCTCCCTTTGCTTCCGAAATGAAAATAATGAAAAGAACTGCGACGGAAAATTTCGGAGCTATTCACCGGAGACAATTCAGAAAGATTCTCAAAGAGAAGGTGGGGGGGGAGGTGGATGGGAGGGAGAAAAAAAGCGCGGGAAAACCTCTCCTGTTTTGCAGTTCAATTTAAACGGTATTTGGAATAACTGTAGTGCATCATTTTTTTCTTTTCTTCTTAGACAAAAAAAAAAAAAAAAATTTTTTATGTCATTGAATGATAACTTTCGTGTAGATGGGGTGGGTACTTTTTTTCCCCTCCGTCCTTTTTCCGCTTTTGATTTATGAGTGGAAGAAAACTATTTCTTCCGCATTATCTTTCCAGCCAAAGGGGTTTCTATTTTTCTAAAGATAATTGCTTTTCTTCTGCATTCTTTATTTTTTTATTTTTAAACTGTACTGAATTTATTCATTTAACGTTTTGCCTGTTTGTATTTATATTTGGAAGAAAGGTGAATTCGCTGCTGAAACTATTTGTAATTTCATAGTCATGCTTCACTCGCTTTTTTAAGAAGTCTGTTGATATTTTCTTTTTTCATTTGGCTACTGTTCGAATTTCACCTTATATCTTGTGGAGTAGTTTGAAGGGGTTTAGCTTCAAGAATAAAGTGTGGTTTGTTTTTACAAGATTTAGAATAAATATTCATTCTTACAGAATATATGAATCTATATCATCATCACCAGTGGCGCAACATCCCTATGGTGGAGCAAGGTCGTATGCCTGCTGGCAGATTTCTAGACAGAAGATCTACAGACGCGTCCGTAGTAAATGAGTAACAGGGGTGCAGCCCTTGCTTATGTCTTAAAGTTTAACTGTCTCTGTATTGCCAGATGCATTGGAACAACGGCATATATACAGTACTGTGCAAATTAATTGAGACAAATACAAAGATTTTCACATATGAGATTTAATTACCATAAGTTCTCTTGCATACTATATATTTCATAGCTTTCTTGTAGCGAATATGCCCTCCTCTAGATTTAATGATATTCTGTACACGTTTTAGCATTGATTTCATTAATTTAGAACATAAATTTTTGATGTCGTCACCAAAACCAAACTTTTACGACATTCTCAATCATTTATCTCTTTGTTGAGGGGTCCATCTTACTACAATGCGATGTGATTAACCTCTGATGTGAATCGATCTAAACTGAATCGATGTGATAATAGTAATTTTCGATGTCATTAACATCTGAAGAATTAAAAATCAATCCAAAACTGTTTTTTTCTTGGTGAAATTTTGTTGTCAAATTAGAAGTATGTCATGGAGCCCGATCTTGTTGAAACACACCAATACCGCCAGCGAACGTTCGTATAAAAGCACAATTTTAACTTGTAATGTTGAAAGGTATTTTGTAGAGTTCATCATTCCCTCAACAGGTACTAAGCTGCCAGGTCTATCAGATGTAAAATATACTCAAAACAGCTGCTTTTGAAAGTGTTTGATTAAGATGATGTGTTCTCTAGCATTTCATCTGACAAATGTGCTTCGAAATCCTTTTAAATATCTTCCCCTTAAACTTCATTTTAAACAAAGTCATAAATTGTCAATTTTAAAATCCATTTAATGAAACATTGATTCAATTTTATAAATTATTTTAGAGAATTCATTACTAAAATAAATTTAAACTTACTTTAATTTCAAACTGGATTTTTTTTGGCTTCATAAATAAATAATACGCACAAAAGAAGAAAATGATATTTTTCTAAAAACCCAAGCTTTTCTTCTTTTGTGAGCCCTTGAATGAGACGCGCATGTAGATAAAGTTGTTCGCAATTTAAAAAGCACAAATCAAGTATTTGGTACTTTGCCATTTTGCTTCTTTTTTTTCTCTACAGAGGAGAATCTCGGGTTTTTTCCGCCCAGTGGTGTTCAAAGAGTCAATTGATGTGGGTATTATTTTTCATCCCTCCCTTCGCTCCCTCAAATGAAAATAATGAAAAAAACTGCGACGGAAAATTTTGGAGCTATTCACCAGTGACGATTCTTCAGAAAGATTCTAAAAAGGAGGGAGGGGGAAGGGATAAAAAAAAAAAGCGCGGGAAACCTCTTCTGTTTTGCATTTCATTTAAACGGTATTAGGAATAACTGTAGTGCAGGATTTTTTTTTTCTTTTCTCTTACAAAAGAAAAAAATTTTTTTGATGTCATTGAATGATAACTTTTATGTAGGTGGGGAGGCTGTTTTTTTCCCTCAGTGCTTTTTCCGCTTTTGATTTATGAGTGGAAGAAAACTGTTTCTTCCGCGTTATCCTTCCAGCCAAAGGGGTTTCTACTTTTGTAAAGATAATTGCTTATTTTCCACTTTTTTTTTTTTTTTTTTATTTGCTCTGTCCTAACTTTATTCATTTAACGTTTTGCCTGTTTGTATTTATATTTGGAAGGAAAGGTGAATTCGCTGCTGAAACTGTGTGTAATTTCTTAGTCATGCTTCATTCTGTTCGAAAGATGTTTGTTGACATTTTTTTTTTTTCTTTGGCCATAGATTCGAATTTCATCTTATCTTGTGGAGTAGTTTGAAGGTGTTTTGGTTCAAGAATAGCGTGGGGTTCGTTTATCACCGATAATTATAATAAATATTCATTCTTACAAAATATATACATACTTTATATATCATCATCATCATCCTGATCAGTGGCGCAACAACCCTATAGTCAGTGGGACAAATCCGTCTGTCTGTCGGCAGATTTCAAGTCAGGAGATGTTTTCTTTTTACGGAGTAGATTAGTCGTCAGCACTACGTCCAATGCATTGCAGTCATATTAGACCAGGAGCTACAGCTTAAAGTGGATTCCAAACCACTAGAAATATCCATTGCATCGCCGAGATAGGAACTTGGAGCCTGTTGTAACAACGGCCAGAGCGCTAGACATCAGGCCGCAGAGGTGAATTGTATAAGGGGAGGAAGAATATTCAACCTAGAGAAAGAATGTTTTTGCTTCGGTCATCTAATTGAAAAGAAACAATTTAATAAATTTATTAAAAAAAAGAAAATTATTATTTTGAAATAGACTTACGGTTTGAACGGGATTAAGAACCACAGCAAACATCCATGGCACAGGCGGGACTCGAACCTGAAATCTGTAGTAACGAGCGCCAGAACGCTAGCCACACGGCCGTTCAAGACCAATTCTTATCATAAAAACACTTAACATTTTCCAATCTAAAATAAGTTACGCTGTCTTTTAAAAAAACTCACAAATTATCAATTTTATTGTCCATTTAAAATTTAACAAATAAAATATATATTCAATTTCATCAATTATTTTGGAGAGTTCGTTAATAAAATAAATTTAAACTTACTTTCATTTCAAACTGACTTCTTTTTTTTTTGTATTTCATAAATAAATAATATGCAAAAAAAAATCAAACTTTTCTTCTTTTTGTGAGCCCTTGAATGAGACGCGCATGCAGATAAAGTTGTTCACAATTTAAAAAGCATAAATCAAGTATTTGGTACTTTGCTATTTTGCTTCTTTTTTTCTCTACACCGAGTAGAATCCATGGTTTTTTCCGCCCAGTGGTATTGAAAGAGTCAATTTATGGGGGTATTATTTTTTCATCCCTACCATCGCACCTGAAATGAAAATAATGAAAAGTACTGCGACGGAAAATTTCGCAGCTATTCACCAGAGACGATTCATAAAAGATTCTGAAGGGAAGGGGGAGGGGGGAAAAAAAAAGCGCAGGAAAAGCTCTTCTGTTTTGCAGTTCAATTTAAACGGTATTAGGAATAGCTGTAGTACATGATTTTTTTTTTTCTTTCTTCTTACAGAAAAAAAAAAAGTTTTTTTTTTTTGATGTCATTGAATGATAACTTTTATGTAGGTGGGGAGGGTTTTTTTCTTCTCAATGCTTTTTCCACTTTTGATTTATGAGTGGAAGAAAACTATTTCTTCCACGTTATCTTTCCAGCCAATGGGGTTTCTACTTTTGTAAAAATAATTGCTTTTTTCGCCTTGCTTTTTATTTTTTTACTCTGTACTAGATTTATTCATTTAACGTTTTGCCTGTTTGTATTTCTATTTGGGGAAAAAAGGTGAATTCGCCGCTGAAACTCTTTGTAATTTCTTAGTCATGCTTCGTTCACTCTTTAACTCGAAAGAGGTCTTTGTTGACATTTTCTTTTTTTATTTGACTACTGATTCTAATTTCATCTTACATTGTGGGGTAGTTTGAAGGTGTTTTGGTTCAAGAATAGTGTGCGGTTCGTTTATCACCAAGAAATATAATAAGTATTCATTCTTACAGAATATATGTATATATACATTATAATCATCAATGGCACAACAGCCTTATTGTGGAGCAAGTTCAAGTTCTATAGTTCCAAAATAGTGCTTTGTTTGCTTGTCACCAAGAAGTTTAATAAATATTCACTCTTACGGAATATATGTATATTAACTGCTATATATATACACATCATTTTGTTAATATATATGTTGTTTTTTGTTCGTCTAGTAGATTATCTGATTATTTTTTTATTTCATTGTCTAGTCATTTGTATCTTGGAATAGTTTGAAGGCGTTTTAGTTCATGAATAGTGTCTGGTTTCGCTTATCACAAAAAAAGTAAAATAAATATTCATTCTTACAGAATATATATATATATATTGAATATATATATATATATATTGAATATATATATATATATATTGAATATATATATATATATATTGAATATAAATATATATATTAACTGCAGTAATATTTTTGATAATATATATTTGTTTTTTTTTGTTTGGCTAGTAAATTATCTGATTAATATTTAATTTCGATAACTATTCATTGGTATCTTGTAGTTGTTTGAAGGTATTTTAGATCATGGATAGTGTGTAGTTCGTTTATCACCAAAATGTAAAATAAATATGGATTCAAATAAATATTCATATGATATACATAAATCTTTGTTCAGCTAATAAATTATCTGAATTAAATTTTTTTATTTAATTAAGTATTCTTTTGCTAGATAATTCGCAATAGATTATTATCAAGGTTTTTCATTTAAAATAAAATAATTAAAGTGAATTTGCTGTTGAAGCTTTTCGATTTCGTGAATTTTTTCATGTAGCATTTACTTATTAAAATGGTTTTAGACTACAATAACCAATTAGATAAATCGATCACATTCTTATCCTAAAAGCACGTATCATTTTAAAATCTAAAAAAAAATTACAGAGCATTACCCCCTCCCCCCAAATTATCAAATAAAACATTGACCCAATTTCATCAATTATTTTGGAAAGTTCGTTGCTAAAATAAATTTAAACTTACTTTCATTTCAGACTGGCTTTTTTTTATAATTCATAAGCCGGCTTTTTTATAAATAAATAGTACTCACAAAAGAAGAATATAAAAAAAAAAAAAACCCTTTTCTTCTTTTGTGAGCCCTTGAATGAGACGCACATGCAGATAAAGTCGTTCACAATTTAAAAGCATAAATCAAGTATTTGGTACTTTCCGTTTTTGCTTCTTTTTTCTCTATACCGAGGAGAATTTTGGGTTTTATCCGCCTAGTGGTATTGAAAGAGTCAATTTATGTGGGTGTTATTTTTCATCCCTCCTTCGCTCCCCGAAATGAAAATAATGAAAAGAACTGCGACAGAAAATTTCGGAGCTATTCTCCAGAGACGATTCGGAAAGATTCTGATAAGGGAGGAAGAGGGGAGGGAGAAAAAAAAGCGCGGGAAAACCTCTTCTGTTTTGCAGTTCAATTTAAACGGTATTAGGAATAGCTGTAGTGCATCCCTTTTTCTTTTCTTTTTCTTCTTCTAACAAAAAAAATATTTTTTTTTTTTTGATGTCATTGAATGATAACTTTTATGTATGTGGGGAGGCTGTTTTTTTTCCCTCAGTGCTTTTCCGCTTTTGATTTATGAGTAAGAAGAAAACTGTTTCTTTCGCGTTATCTTTCCAGCCAAAGGGGTTTCTACTTTTGTAAAGATAATTGCTTTTTCTTTCCCCGCTTTCTTTTTTATTATTTACTCTGCACTAAGTTTATTCTTTTAACGTTTTGCCAGTTTGTATTTATATTTAGAAGAAAGGTGAATTCGATGCTGAAACTATTTGTAATTTCTCAGTCATGCTTCACTGTTTTCGAAAGAGGTCTGTTGACATTTTTCGGTTTTGATTTTGGCTATTGATTCGAATTTCACCATATCTTGTGGAGCAGTTTGAAGGTGTTTTGGTTCAAGAACAGAGTGTGGTTCATTTTTTACCAAGAAGTATAATAAATATTCATTCTTACGAAATATATATTATATAATATTAACTGTAGTAATCATTTTACTAATATATATAATGTTTTTGTACAACTAGTAAACTATCTGTTTAATTTTTTTTTTCATTAAGTATTCTTTTGGGAGACTATTCGCAATAGATTATTATCAAGGTATTTTTATTTAAAATAGGGATGTAATTAATGTGAATTCGCTGTTGAAGCTATTTGATTTGGTCAATTTTTTTATGTAGTATGAAAAAGAATACTTATTATATCTCTTGGTGATAAACGAACCACACGTAATTCTTGAAGAAAGACACCTTCAAACTACTTTACAATATAAGGTAATATTCAAATCTGTGGCCAAAGAAAAAAAATGTCAGCAGACCTCTTTCGAACAGAGAAGTAAGTTAAGCATGACTGAAAAATTACAAATAGTTTCATCAGCAAATTCACCTTTCTTCCAAATATAAATACAAACAGGCAAAACGTTAAATGAAAAAAAAAAAAGCAATTATCTTTACAAGAGTAAAAATCCCTTTGTCTGGAAAGATAACGGAAAGAAATAGTTTTCTTCTACTCATAAATCAAAAGCGGAAAACATGGAGAGAAAAACCCCTCCCCACCTACATAAAGTTATCATTCAATGCCATCAAAAAAAAAAAAAAATATTATTTTTTTTTTGTTAGAAGGAAAGGAGGAAAAAAACATGCACTATAGCTATTCCTAATACCGTTTAAATTGAACTGCAAAACAGAAGAGGTTTTCCCGCGCTTTTTTTTTCTCCCTCCCTCCCCTGCCCTCCTTTTCAGAACCGTCTCTGGTGAATAGCTCCGAAATCATCCGTCGCAGTTCTTTTCATTATTTCATATTTCGGGGCAAAAGGGGCTGGATGAAAATAACACCCACATAAATTGACTTTTCAATACCAAGGCGGAAAAACCCAAGATTCTCCACGGTATAGAAGGAAAAAAGAAGCAAAACGAAATTACCAAAAACTTGATTTATGCTTTTTAAATTGCGAACAACTTTATTTGCGTGTGCGTCTCATTCAAGGGCCTAAAAAGAAAAATGGGATTTCTTTTTTTCTTTTAATGCACATTATTTATTTATGAAATAGAAAAAAAAAAAAAAAAAAAAAGTCTAAAATGAAAGTAAGTTTAAACTTATTTTATTATTGAGCTCTCAAAATAACTGATGAAATTGAATCTATGTTTGATTTGTTACATTTTAAATGGACATTGAAATTGATTAATTGTGAGTTTGTTTAAAATGCAGTGTAACTTGTTTTTAGATTTGAAAATGTTACGTGCTTTTAAGATAAGAATTTGATCGATTTATCTAATAGGATATTGTGTTTTAACCAATTTAATTTTTTAAATAAAATGCTACATAAAAAAAAAACTTCATCAAAAAAATTAGTCCAGCTGTTTAGAAGGCTCACAGTGACAAGCACACGTATATAGTAGTATATATATTTATATATATGTATATATATATATAATATTATCTGTAATAATCATTTTGTGTATATATGTTTTTTGGTCAGGTAATAAATTATCTGATTAATTTTTTATTTGATTAATTATTCATTAGTGATATAATTTGCAATTGATTATTTTAAGGCATTTTCATTTAAGATATTGAACTAAAGGTAAAGGTGAATTCGCCGCTGAAGTTATTTGTAATTTCTTAGGCATGCTTCACTCTGTTCAGCCCAAGTCGTGGCTCAATGGCAATGTGCGCCGCCTGAACATTAAGATCTCCGTTCGCGCCTCCGTCATAGGCACTGTTTCAAAAAACGATGAAACTCGATGGCGTTTGGGATGTTCAGAATTCTTGCCCCTGCCTCATTAATCGGATAGGTGGGAGTTTTCCATGTTTTCCAATGCATATTATATCTAATTAAAAAGTCTTCCTCTAAGGCACTACCCTCCTCTTTCAACGACACGCAGCCATGTCAGATTTCTATCCACGGGTGCTCCATCACAACAGAAGCTGCCCATTTCGTTCCATCCATTAGTAGATTACTGATGGGGTGACGTCCGGCGCTGCAGTACACTGAGGATTAAACACAGCTCTAACACTCTCTTTTTGAAAGAGATCTGTAGACATTTTTTTTATATTTGGCTATCGATTCGAATTTCACTTTATCTTGAGTGGCTTGAAGGCTTTTCAGTTCACGAAGATTAGGTGGTCGTTTATTTCAAGAAGTATGTTATATATTCATTCCTATAGAACAGGGCTTCCAAGCGGCCGCAATATGGCCCGCCAGTTTCATCAATCCGGCTCGCTACAGTGAATATCTTATTGTCGCTGTAATAAGTTGGATAAAAAACCCAGAAATGACAATAACTCGGTTTTATTTACTTACTAAATAAAGCTTAATGACAAGAATAATAATACGCAGAAAATTTTACTTAAGCATAACAACTAACAAATACTTGAAATGAATCACTATTATAAACTAGTGAACATCCAGCGTTTACCCTCGGTAGTTCTACCTACCTATTTCCGCTTTAACCAATAGATGTCGTCAAGTGTCACGGTCGTATCGATAAACACAATAGTCATTGTAGTAGTGAACCAGAGAAATTAAGAAAGCGTATGCTCGCTTACAGCGCGTACACGGCGACTGGTTTAGAAATTATAGATAATGGCGGAAAAATTAAAACGGTTTGGGCCCTTGGTACTTACTAGAGTAAACAGTATGGCCCAAGGCTGGAAAGTTTGGAGACCCTGTATATATATATATATATATATATATAATTTTTCAGTTAACAAATTAGCTGATTATTTTTTTTTTCATTAATGATTCATTAATTAGATAATCCTGCATAGACTACCTTACGTAACATTCCCATTTAATCAAATTTCTTTTTTAAAATAATTTTGAGCATTACTTTCTGGAACAACATCCAATTTGTAATGCACAAAAATAATCCCACACATAAGACATTTAAATCGAATATGGATGTATTAAAACGCAGAGACAACGAAAACTTAATGTTGTTTAAAACGAAAGAGAATTCATTCAGGCATATCTAACACATGAAAACTGAAAATTTTTTTTTTTGATGATATTCAGAACAAGTTATGAAACCATAATGTTTTCGCAGATTA
>BPLR01012337.1:0-113070 GCA_021605095.1 Caerostris extrusa | reverse complement strand
ATATCTAAGGAGAAATTCTACACATATTACTAATAAACAAACATAAAAATGTATTGGTTAAGATCAACGCGTTCCGCTCATTGGTCTGTTCGTTTGTATATACTAGATTGCATAAAAGTATAGTTCATACTTTCACTGATTGCTATGACAAATATGCTATGCCTTATGCTACTAAGCTTTAATTTCATGATAATTTTGTGATATGATTTTTTGATTTAATATGATAATTTTTATTGCATATTTTATTTTCGTAGTCAAAGATTTTTATTATTTGAATTTTGTTTCTTTGTATATGTTGTGTAATGTTTGATTAGTTACTGCTACAAGTACTATATAGGGTACTGAGAATAAATGTCCAAATAAGTGTTCTCGACTTTTTCTTTTATTTATTATCCTTGCCATATTTTTTATAAAGATTAGTACCAATCACAACATGTTTCATTTAACATATATATATCCCAGTAATGATGTATTTTATTATCTCTCACGTAATTTACAAACTTAAAAATGGGAAGTGAAAGGGCCTCATAAGTGGAATAGCCTAGGGCCTCTTTTCATCTAAACCGGCCCTGCTCAAAGGCACTGACATCTTTACTTACGAAAACATGACTACAGCAGTTTGTCATGTGCAGAAGCGATATGCCCTAGGAGAAAATAATATCTTCAAGAATAACTGCCCGTTATTAGCATATTATATGAAAAGAAAATTTCTACGTGATCCAAAATCAGTTCGCGGCAATTCTGTACAAAAACCCCCTTTGTATACATTTGTTTTAGAAAACAGAAATACATCCTGATAATTAGCTAGAGTTTTCAGTTTCGAATCCCTGACGGTGGCATGGATGTTGGTTAGGGGTTCGAACCATGTTAAATTGTAGGTTACGGACTAATTAGTTCAAAGTGTGCAAAAAAAATGATTGTAAAGCAATAAACCAAATCAAAGCGGATATTTCAATTCATACTACCGGCAAGAATCAACATGAGTGAACATGAATTACTGCTGCTTTACAAAATTAAAGAAAAATTTGTGACCGTAAAAGGAAATCGGTAACACAATATAGCCTTCGATTCTAGACATACAGATAAATAACTAAACTTAACTTTAAACTAAACAAAATTTAATCGTAGTTTTTTTTTTTTTTTTTACATCCCCAATTCTTTTCATCGGTGTTACTTTTCCTGTTGTAAATAGAATTGAGATTCTTCGCCGTATTTGCTCTCTCCAAAAAGAATTTTTTTTTTGTAAACCAAAAAAATCCCTTAAAACTGAAATTTTTGGCTGGCTGGTATTCCCCCTCAACCCACACAATCCCTCCTCGTGACATTCCTTAGAAATTAAGGAGACCTAGTGATCTAGAATTTTCAAAAATCGAATTTTTTTTCGATATTTCGAAGGTATAATCCTTTAAGAATATACTGTTAAATTTTTTGTAATGATATTGAAGATATTTTAAGTTCTACAGCCCATTTAGCTGAGAATATGTTTACTTACTCCATATTGAGAATATGCTTACTTTAAACTTCAAACTCATTTATTTCGAAACTACTTTTTTTTCCGCACCGTGTGAGGAAAAAAAAAAAAAAAAAAACTCTGTTTGGGTAGATTCATCTCAAATTTTACTATGTTATTCAGTACACCAGTATCTATCGCTGGAACTAAAAAAAGTTTTTACGTTGAATACTTCTTATTTTTTATGTACAAAGAATAATGAAAAAATATAGTCTGTTTTCTGTATGTCAATTTTTAAAAAAAAATTTTTATTCTAGTTCCTGCGATAGCTACATTCATACTGGTCAGAAAATTATTTTCGTTTTTTTGTTTACAGATAAGTGAAAGAGCTAAAACTTGACCTACCACCCACACATATTTATGAGAAGGGCAACTTCAGCGCCACTCCTTAACTACTTAAAAGTTTTTTTTCCTCTTTAATTATAATTTTTTTTTTGTATACTGTTAAAGTGATTTAATATATCTGTAAAGTTTGAATAACATTTTTTCATTGTTTTCCTTAAAAAAATCCTCAGAACTCGTCGAATTCACTGGCGCTAGACCACCGGGTCCCCTTTAATCCTTCATCTTTTTTCCAAATTTATTATGTATGTAGATTTTAGCCGGTTGCAAAAGATTCATCCCGAAATCGAACCTACAGTTTTGTTAGACTTCTCTAACAGTCTAACAAAAGCTGAACTTTTGAAGTGGGTGTCTAGGGGTGTATTTCAAAATACATCAACGAAACGTTGTTTTTCTCTCAACAACAACATTTAATTAAGCACGGTTATATGTACAGCGATATTTACATTAACAATTAAGGGACAGCACCGTCCATTCTCTCGCTACTTGACGCAGCCTCCCCAATCGCTCCTGCTAGCGTTCTCTTCTTCTTTCTTCATCTATAGGGTCCTGTCCCCTTCTCGTGGGGTCAGAGTTCAAAGTTCAATACACCCCCACGTTGTAAACAGGCTCTGTCAAAGACAAGCAAGTGTCGCCGTCTGCTGATTACGACACAAACAAATCCTACATGTATATTTACCTCGCTTCTGTTTTTTGCTCCTATTGCAATGAAAGAAAAAGAAACTATTTCGATAATCGGTGTTCGTACACAAAAATCGCGTTTTCCCGGTTGAATAACACGAAAGTTGGCGTTATGGTCATTTATTTAAAAGGAAACGTACCTCATATGCATGAGTATTTTTTTTCTGGAAATATTATTTTTTTTTGGATGCATTCAATTAGTAACTATATTATTCCAACAAGTAATATATAAAAAAAAAATTTTTAAAGTCAATTCCTACTTTTTTTCACTTTATTACAGAAAAGTCCTTTACAAATAAAGTGGAAATTTTCCTCTTACATCTGGCGCCATCTATTATTAGATACATGCAACTTAAATCTAAAAAAAAAACTATAACTAATTAATTAAATTTAATTAATGAATTAATGTTTGTAAAAACTTTATTAACATCAAATGTCCTCAACTACCAGTTAAAAAAATGTATTTGTACTTGAGTGGATGAATAAAAAGTATTTTATGAACGATTGAAAATTTGAACAAGATACATATAGGGATAGTGTGAGCTAATAGAAGGAACTGAATACGATCATTTAGTTCCTTAAGAACTTTTTGATTGAAAAAAGAGCGTTCTATTGATGTGATTGTAAATATTAGCATGTTTAATTTAATCGGGTTGATCATGAGGCTAGTTAAAAACAAGTTTAAACATGATTCAAACTCATTCATCCACTAGATATGAGTGAAGAACATTCTATGAAGTAGGATAGTGTGATGCTCAAATGTAAACAAAGATTAAGCTTTTCAATCGAATTCAGAGTACCTGTTTTATCGTAAGAATTCCCCCTACTCCTCCACGGTTTTAAATTTTTGATCAAAAATTCACATTTCCATGCATGGGTTGAATATTGGAGGTTGCGACGAGAGACCGAGTGACATTTTATCTTTTGCAAAACATTTCAGCCTTCTTTCATTTATTCAAATTTTAATGAATGAGGTATAATTCGGATTGGTTTGTTGCTCTACGATCATTTTTGCACACTTTGGGCTAATAAGATTGGGACCAACAGTTTAAAGCGGATTCGAACCACTCACAAACATCCATGCACCGCCAGAATTCAAACCTGAAGTACCAGAGCGCTTGCCAATTGGCCATCAGACTGTGAAATATAGTTTGAAAAAAGATTCCTATGCTAACTTCTATCGCGCAGCTAGCTTGAGGATGAAGGGGAGAGAAACTCAAATTTGAATTAGCTGGCATAATCAATTGTAATTATTGCTCTCAGAAACGAGAGCGGCCTGATGGCCAATTTCCTAATGTTTTGGCCTTTGATACCACAGGTTTCAGGTTCGAATCCTGGCAGGCGAAGGATGTTTGTAATTGGTTCGGAATCCACTTTAAATTGTAGGTCCCAGTCTAGTTAGCCTAAAGTGCGCACATAATGACCGTAGAGTGGCAAACCAAACCAAAAACGAGAAAACTGAATGAATATTGGGAGAAATTGTATAAAGTATCTGGATTCGATAGCCACTGTTAAACTGTAGGTCCCGGTACCAGTAAATGACCGTAGAGCTACACACCAAACCAAATCGATAATTATTGCCTGCCTAGTGACTGTTTTATAGACTTTCTCTCATACGGCACACAAACGCGGGATATTTACCACCTTATAAATCTGCCCTGAAAACAATGTCCTTCTTTTATTTCCTATCAGTGAGCTGTTCGTAACATACATAAGTGGAACACAAATCCCACCGATGATCAACAAAAAAAAAAAAAAAAAAAAAAAAAAAGGGGGACATAATTTGAACAGAATTAAACTGGTTTACTTAATCTCAAAATACAAGGGATCAAGGTTTACCCTGGGGCCTGAATGGCCGAGTGGCTAGCGCTCGGTACCACAGGTTTTCGGGTTCGAGTCCCGGCGGTGCCATGGATGTTGTAGTGGTTCGGAATCCACTTTAAACTGTAGGTCCTGGTCTAACATGATCGTAGAGCGTTGAGGGGCGCATTGTTACTCCGCGTCAGAGCTTATCTTCAAGTTACACGCGCCCCCTGGGTAATGCAAAGTGAGTAACGTCTGTGCAGCGCTTGCCTTAAGGCATCAAAGACAAGTGTCTAAGTGTTTACCAGCTGCATTGGGGAAAAAAAAAGTTTTCCCTTTTTTTTTTTTTTTTTCCAAAACTGCCTTTCGATAAATCTCAGTATGATTTGAAAATGAGATAACTACACATAGATGTAGTATGCAGTTATAAATGGTAAAAAAAAAAAAAAATATAAGATATATGTTTCAAAAATTGTAAACTTGCAAATTTAACTGAGCAGATTTAAATTGTTCTTGATGAATGAATTTGTGGCCTGATGGCCGAGTGATTAGCGCTCAGGTGCTCAGGACCACAAGTTTCGGCTTCGAGTCCCGACGGTATCATGGCTGTTTGTAGTGATTTGAAATCCACTTTAAACAGTAGGTCCGAGTTTCACATGAGTGTTGGGGGTAGGAGTGACTGTTTTCTTTTTACGTATCTTGTCTAGCGTAACCCTACCCCGTAAAAAGAAAAGAACATCTCCTGTCTCGAAATCTGCCAGTAGGCAGACGGTTTTTGGCCCACCATGGGGTTTTTACGCCAATGAAGAAGTAGAATGTGTTTAATATTCATAACTGTCGCCAGTAGCCGTAATAAATATGAATGTATAAAGTTAAATATTTCAATGTAAAGATTACGCTAACTTCTGTTACGGTGAATTCCTAACTTGATGTTTGTGGCTGTAACTGGGCCTGAATGGCAGGGTGGTTAGCGCTCTGGCGCTCGGTACCACAGGTTTCGGGTTCCAGTCCTGGCTGTGCCATGGATGTTTGTAGGGGTTCGGAATCCACTTTAAACCGTAGGTCCCGGTCTAATAGGATCGTAGAGCGTAGCGGGGGCATTGTTACTCCGCGTCCGGGGCTTATGTTCAAGTTACACGTGCCCCCCTGGGTAATGCAAAGGGAGTAACGTCTGTGCAGTGCTTGCCTTAAGGCATCCAAGACAGCTGTCTAAGTGTTTGCCAGCTACATTAGAAAAAAAAAAAAAATGTTTGTGGCTGTAACCTAAATATATAAAGGGTTAACTTGTACTTGTGCTAATAAGTTTAATTCAAATTTTCTACAAACGTAATGTTTTCTGACGATACTTTGATAAATCGCTATTGGATTCGAAATTGTGTTAATAAAACATTGTATGATCATAGAATGGAATAAAAGACGACAAATCCAACAGTATATATGCAATTTCCGTTGATTCGTTCTCTCAAAATGCATAAGTTAATTAAATTAGTACAATACATTGGAATAAATGTCCTCATCTGTTAACAATATTCTTGGAAATAGAAAGACTGATCTCACCTTTATACATAATATTAATGCAGACTTTTGCTTTATGTGTCGTAACTTACTACAAACGTGCATTTAATAAAATTTGTCGCAAAAAGAAAATATATTGTTTATGTTTAAGTGAAGTATTCATTGTATAATTTAGATATAAAGCTCCACATTTTTTATTAACATTGTTTTTATGTTTTCAAGGTAGAGACATAAAATTTATGATTGCAGGTTTGGTTTGTCGCTCTACGGTCATCTTGTGCACACTTTAAGCTAAACAGACCGGGCCGTACAGTTTAAAGTGGATTCCGAGCCACTACAAACATCCATGGCACTGCCGGGACACGAACCCGAAACCTGTGGTACCAAGTGACAGAGCGCTAGCCATTCGGCAATTCAGGTCCCTTATGATTGTAGGATTTGGCGACGCTTTTAATATTTCTTGTATTCATTTGTATAAAATATTTTTTTTTTTTTTTTTTGTTCCAATGCAGCTAGCAAACACTTTGTATAAAATATTAAAATATTTACTTTTACGATTAAAAAAAAACCTCATTTAACTTGTTTTTTTTTAAAATTCATTTTCACAAATGTGTTGGAATGAATTCATTTTGTATATTTAACTACTACAGAATGCTTATCAAGAATATGCAAATGTCATGAGGTCTATATCGTAATTTGTATTTTAATACAGCATTAATTTAATGCAACATAGTATATAGGAATATTTTTCACTTTGATGATTATTTATAATAGTTATGAATACTTAGAATATTTAGAATATTGCTTAGAATTACTTCTGATTAATATTCGCGTATTAATATTAAAATTTCTCAACTTAATAGCCCTTACAAATACAAACTCAATACTAAATATGCTACATTTTTCTGATTGTAAAAGTACAGTTGATCATCTTTCTGATAACATCACTTATTTAATAAATCACCATTAGAAAATTTAAATTTTTTTAATTGTGAGTTATTTAATAAGTTTATTCAAATTAGGGTTTTAAATTTTGTTTCTTAGTACAAATTTTATTAATGTAAATTTCGCATCAGAGAGAAAAACAATTTAATAATAATTTAAGCAAAATTTAATAATTAAGATTAATCTTATTTTTGCAGATTCATGCAAGAATTCGATTTAACTTAGACTTTTGGCGAAAATTGTCAGATGTGGTGCGTTATAATTTAAGCTGATTATCTCAAATCTGCGGAAAATGCAAAAACTGACAGAAGATTAGACCCATTGCCTCTTTCTCAGAAATCTAACCATTAAGAAATGATAATAATAATATATATAGAAATATCAAGAAATAAATATAATGGACCACATGACAGAGCGATAAGCTGACCAAAATTTGATACTGATGCTATATTTTATCTTCCTTGGCGTGATTTTCTTTTGACACCTTGACAGAACTGACAACTTAGCAAAAAAAAAAATAATAATAATAATAATAAATAAATAAATAAATAATAATAAATAAATAAATAACAAATTATAATTTTATGTAATTAAATGGTAATAATTACGGTACTTACGTATTAACGCCACCGCAGCAGAAGCTGCGCTAATGCGCCAATAAAGAGTTGTCAATGCGCCAAAATAGAGACTGTTTTGAATCTATGTTAAACTCTATATCGGCCCATTTTCCACTGAAATCCGATTGACTACTTTGTTTTTAAATAAAGTGTTTTGAATTTTGAAAGTGTTTGGATTTTAAATAAAGTGTTTTATATATTTTATGATTTGTTACAAAAATTTTAAGTGTAGATTGGCGCCATTTAAAAACTGCCAAATCTATAGCTGCGGTGGCGTTAATACGTAAGTACCTAATTATTATTTAATACAATAATTATGATTACGACATTTTATATGAGCCACCATTTTTCATTTTTGTAAATACCACTTGATGACAATTGTTGGTCTCCAAATGTCATCAAGACAACATATTGCGGCACTTATACCTAGCCTTTTTGGCCAAATGGCAAACTGACCCGTTGGGGTTAGGCAACTTTTTTGTGGCACCAAAAATGTGGTAGCCCAAGTTGCTTGTACTGTTTGCAATTCACTTCTCTTACAATTGCAATCCGTTAATTAGCGGACTTTGGCGAAAATATTTTTTGACGCTAAATCCCAACAACCCCTGCATTGTATACAGCATTTTTATCCGAAATTTCCTTAGTATTATTATCTATTTGGAATTATTTTCGGTACTTACGTATTAACGCCACCGCAGCTACAGATTTAGATATTTTTAAGTGGCGCCATCTACACTTAAAATCTTTGTGACGAATCATAAAATATATAAAACACTTTATTTAAAATCAAAACAGTTTATTTTAAAACAAAGTAATCAATCCGATTTCGGTGGAAAATGGGCCGATATAGAGTTTAACATAGATTCAAAAACAGTCTCTATTTTGGCGCATTGGTAGCTGTTTATTGGCGCATTAACGCAACTTCTGCTGCGGTGGCGTTAATACGTAAGTACCTTATTTTCCTACAAGAATGCTCAGTCACTCAATAGTTTACATTAGATACTTTTAATATCAATTCAATCATTTCAATGTCATTTTATTCTCAAAAAAAAAGGCTTCCATTGTTCCAGCTCGGCGGTTCAAAATATACTGCCAGGTAGCAAATGCCATAGTTACGGCATACAAAGCAGCAGCCAATAGACAGTTATGGGAAATTTCTTGAGCTTTAGATTCCAGTACAACAGCAAAATCATGTTTGATTTCTTCAATTTCAAAATCCTCGGCAAAGGCAGGACTTTTGTAGCTAATTAATATGCCCAGTATGCTTAACATGACGACTCCAGCAAAACTCAAAAACAAAATGCAAATGGAAGATTTAGGTCCACATATTCTAAAAGACGACATCTCCAACAACTAGACAGTTTAAAACACGGATATTTTTTTTTTTTTCTGAAAATAATGTTTGTTTTTCTCGACAAACTATAAAAACCTGCTTTCATCAAACTTTTTTTCAGTTTATCACTTTACCCGGATTTCTCAATAATATAAGAACAAATTCTGGGACAAAACGCATTGATTTATATTCTTGAGTAAAAAAAATCTCTCTCTCTCTCTCTCTCTCTCTCTCTATATATATATATATATAAATATTTTAAATGCTTTATGTCTGAGATTTAGTTTAATTTATTCTGTATATTGATTAGTACGATCTTATAAAACATTTTTAATGAATTTTTATTATTTTCTGTGTTAACTAAATGCTTTCAAACCATTAGGGCGGCTAAGTGGCTATCTTTCTAGCCTTTATTATAATAGGCTTCAGGTTCGAATCCTGGTGGTGGCATGGATGTTTGTTAGTGGTACGGAATCCACTTTAAATTATAGGTCCCGGTCTGTTTAGCCCTCATGTGCACAAAATGACCATAGAGCGACAAACCAAACCATCAAGCCATTAGGATATTATTATCTTCAGATAAGCCCTTAAGGGATACCATGGGTGATATTTCTTCACCTTCTAATTTATTCAAAAACAAATTTTTTTTTTCGAAAAAAAAAAAGAAATCAAGTTGAAAATATATGATTGATAATTTTTCTTTCATCTTCGACATTAGTAAAGATTATGTTATCAAAAAAAACATTAAGTTTTAAGTTTATCATAAAATGTTAAGTCGCGTTGTAAAAGAAATTTAGTATAGAGCAATATTTCATTTCTGTTATTTTAAATTAAATATTTTTTTAACAATAAATAATGATTTACTTTGATTGTTGGTTTATAGTTGTAATTTTTTCTCAATGGATGCTTTTAAGGAATAGAAAAATGAATTTTATGAAGTTTTATTTATTTGAGTTGTGAATGAAGTTGTGAATGAAGTGGTATATGGGGATGTGGAGCAACAAGGACTATAATCCCCTAATCACTATATATACGAACAGTTAGTTTTTCCTTATTTTTTTAATATGTCACTCTCCACAACGCTCTACGATCGTGTTACACCGGGACCTACGGTTTAAAGTGGATTCCGAACCACTACAAACACTAATGGCACCGCCGGGACCCAAACCCGAAACCTGTGGTACCGAGCGCCAGTTTATTTAATTGTTTTCTAGTTTCAGAGATAATAAAAACAACATAGTATTTGTAACGTGTCTTCTTCTTCGTTAATATTTAAGATATTTTGTAAAAGTTATTGTTAAGATATTTTATTATACCAGAAACAGTTTTCAGTCTTTCAATTACAATATCAGTAAAACTTTCTCATGAAGTTTTATCAACTTTTTACAATCTGAACAACAGTTGAAAATATATGAATAATATGAATATGAATATATGAATAACAGTTGAATGACAGTTTATATGAATAACAGTTGAAAGGCAAGTATACGATTTTTCAATTTGAAACTTATGAAAAAAAAATCTTGAATTACTGTCTGATCTTGTTTTAGATGTATGTTTGCTGAATGTAATTCTTAACTGATATTAATGCCAAAACAATTATTATCAAGTATTTATTATATGTTATTGGAATGTATTCAGTTTCATTATTCAATTTATTTAATTTTTCTCACCTCACTTCAAATAAATGTAAATGAGATTAATTCTAAAAATATTAAATATCTGTCTCATTTCCCCCTTTATTTTAACTATTTTTTCTTAACCAGCTGTTGAACAAACAAGTTTCTTTAACTGTTAACTGTCTATGAAAGTTTCGGTTTCGGCACAGTTTTTAATCTTGAGTGTAAGGTTACCATCACATTATAATTAAGCACATTTAGTATTTACCGATTTGAAGATTTGTAAAATGGACGAATTAAAATTTCATCGAATGTTTAAAGTCCCCCCAAAATTTTTTTTGTAAATTATTCTTTCATACGCAACGAATGAAAAATAAAAGTGTTTTCTGTTTATCATTATAATTATGAACATATTACCTTACATCTTTTTTGAATGATACAAAAATTGTTGTTTTTGAAGGCGGTAATTAAAAACATTCATTTATTTTTTTTATATGTCTTATTTATAATATTTGTAATTTTATTTTTTACATATGATTGAAATATAATAAGATTATGCTTTTTTTTTTTAGATTATTAAAGTTCAAAATAAACCAGTGAAGTTAAATTATAAGTATCTTCCAAATTTGATTAAGAATGGACTTTACTAGTGGGGTAAGTTTTACGTTTCATTTAAAAATATATTAAATATAAAGGGAGGTTCAAATATTATAATGTTGTAAATTGTAGAAGAACAAAAATGTATTATTTACCCTGTGGATCTCAAAAGTGCATTCCAAAGGGTCACATGAACTGTTCCAAAAAAATCTAATGGGCAAAATTCTAATTCATTACACTAAAATATAAAACACCTGAACATTTCTAAATGAAAATTTTGTTAAAATTTTTAAATGTTTAAAAAAATATTTTTAGTAGCATATGTAACATGCACCACAATAAAGCAACATTTTACAAAGTATGAAAGCTTTTGCATACTATAAAGTTATTATTTATATGTGAGAAAGCTAATAATAATCACTATTAATATTATTTGTAACTACAGTTATTTGCATTCATGTATAGTACAAAAATGCAAGATTATTTGATATTACAAACAAAACATTTTTCAAGGTAAATTTTTCTTTTGTTTACACCTATTGAAATTTCTTTCGTTTTATTTCAGTTCTTAATTTTTCTTTTAGAAAGCGGGGTTTTTTTTTTTTTTTTTTTTTTTTTTTGTAAAGGTGCAAAATAGTGTTAGTTAAAAATTCAGTATGCACTACAATATCCAGCCTCTATTTTAGAAGTACAATTAGTATATGTCACTGGTTGTATTTTATATAACAAGCAAAAATATTATGTTACACTATTAAAAAATAATTATCTGTACTGAGAAAGATGCTAGTGGATTGTATTTGGCTTGCAGACTACAGTTAAGAAGTAATTTAATAGTAAGAAATTTTAGAAGTAATTTAGTATACTGTTTTTAGTCTTGGAAAGATTTGAGGTTTTTATTTGCCTGAAGAATTTTTTTTAGAATAAGAATTTTTGCGAAGAATATTTTTTTTTAAATTTAATTTTATAAATGTTTTTAAAAAATTCTAAATCTTTCTTAAAGGATAAGTATGTGAATAATGGATAAGTATATGCATATGTTTTAAAAATTTAAGAATTGTTGTTTTAATACATATATTTGTGTAATAAGTGTGTGTTTACTTACCAATGCATATATATATATATAAATGAATTATGACAAGAATGACTTGTATACATCACAAAATATATGTTATTTTATTAAAGTATCAAGTTCATTGTTTTATTAAGGATAATTTTGTTTGAATTGTAAATTGATTAGTTCAGTTTTCCTAACTTAATTTTCCAAAACTATATAAAACATTAATTAAAATTGTAAAATTTTATTAATAAAGATCAAGAATTCTGCCATTTAATAATATTATTCCTATTATGTTGGATTACAGATTGAAGTTGTTTAGTACAAAAATGTTTTTTTGTTGTACAGAAAATTTAATGTTTTTATAATAATATTATTTTGTGTATGCATTACAAAACTTCAAAACTCTAATATTTTAATTTTGGCATTTACATAATAAAATAAATATGTAATGCTTATTATGGACCCTTTTACAATATCTGTTTTAATAGAAATTTAACTTAGTTTAAGATGCACTGTGTCTCGGAGATTTTACTTAATATATTTCAGAGAAAAGAATACTACATGGAGTTTTATATTTAAAGTAATTTGAAATATTAATTAATAATATATTAGTACTTAAATGCTTTTTTGTACAAATGAAAATCAAAATTGAATTTAAATTTTCATTCTTTTCCTAGAATTTTATTCTTTTTTTTTCACTCTACATTTATCATTAAGGACATATAATCCTTTATCAGTTAAAAAATGTGGATTATAGTAAATAAAAAAATTATTAAACAGATGATTTAAAAAGCAATAACTTTTAAAACATTTATAAAACTATGTAAATACAGTACAACACTAAAAATGTATAATATAGAAATACTATATAATTAACATATGCATAGATGAAATAATAGCATGGACAAATGGATGAATGTTTAATAATAAAAATGAAGATAATTATTATGTAAAACTTAAGTGTGTACAATTTAAAAAAAAAAAGAAATTTGTTGTTTTAAGGGTAAGAAAAGTGAGCAGAAAGTGTAATTTAAATTTTTAAAATTATATTTTCTTATGATTTAATGAATCATTTTTTTATAAAGTTTATTTAACAAAAAGATTTGTGCTGCAAGAATTAATAGTTGTTAAAAATTTTTAATTTTTGCTATTTGGGGAATGTAATTTAAAATATGTTCCTCAAATTTATTACAAAGTTTAAAACTATAAACAAATTTTTGTATCTTGATCTATTTTATTTTAAATCTGAATAACATATTCTCTTCACAACTTCTGATAAATGAAAAGTTTCTTTATTTTCATCGATTAGGAAGTTTTAATACATAATTGCCCTCCAGTATCATAGTCTTTTAAATTTTTACATTTGAAAACTGTTTTGTGCTATATTTTTATATAACTTTTATGTAGATGCATACTGCATCTTATAATCTTTACTTTTTTAGGACAGTTCATTGATTTCAGAATTTATGGTAAATATCACAACCCATGATATGCATACAGGTGGTGAACCTCTACGTATTATTAAATCTGGTTTACCAGAACTGCAAGGTTCTACTATTTTGGAAAAGAGAACTTATGCTATAAAACACTTGGATCACTTTCGTAAATTTCTAATGAATGAACCAAGAGGCCATAAAGATATGTATGGAGCTATTCTGTTCAAGGAAAATCCAAATGAATTTGGTGTGCTGTTTATGCATAATGAAGGATATAGTTCAATGTGTGGTCATGCTATCATAGCACTTGGTCGCTATGTTATTGACTTTAAGTTGGTGGAACCTGTGTCTCCAGAAACAGAAGTCATTTTTAATTGTCCATGTGGGGCAGTGAAAGCATTTGTAGAATATAACAACCAGTTAAGTGGAAGGGTTCATTTTGAAAGTGTGCCAGCATTTGTTTATAAACTTGGTAACTAACATATATTTATTCTATATAAAATGTATGCAATGAAAGATTTTTTAATTTAAATAACTTTTATTCCTTTGAACTAAAAGCTGAAAAGTTAACAATTGATCATATTTGATAATTTTGTTTGTCTAATTATTTAATTCCAATGTGTAATCTAGATTTCTAGAACATTTATACAAATGTCCAAATAAATTATCAGACATCAACTGACTGATGTCTGTAAGTAGAATATAATAATTTCATCTCTTTTTGAATTTGAACTATTATTAACAGGTTTTCCAGAACCAAAACATATTTAATTTTATAACTGTCATATAGATTGCATTACAAGCAATCACTTTAAAAGTCATTGAAGTTATTATGTATTTAAAAGAGTTGTAACATACATACCAATAAAAGCATTTATAAAAATTAATAGTGTAAAACCTTTTAATACTTTTTTTCTATAGTTTAGGTATAATTAAAAATTTTCATATGAACACTGGAATAATGTTATTCATATTTTTTTTTTTTTCAAAATGATGTGATCAATGTTATAACTAGTTTGAAAATTCTTTTGTTAAAACTTTGAATTAAAGTTAATAACAAAGTTTATGTTTTAGTTTGTAGAAATATAATACAGGTTCTGAAGATTTACTAATTTTGTTGAAAACTTGACTGTGCATAGTTAAAAAAAAAAAAAAAAAAAAATGAAACTGCCATAGAATTTCTAACTTTTCATTTGTAAAATGCACTTTTTAAATACTTCTTATCTTATTTGAATATGGTTTTATCGTAAGAACGAGTTTTTAACTTGGTGACAGTGCAATTAATGTTGATTTATTGTTTCTGTTATAGAAATTATATTTATGTGAATGATTTTTTTCTAAGTACTTAAATTTAAACTAATGTTTTATTTACGTTTTAATTTCTTATGTATAATTATTTAGAATTTAAAATTTTTGTAGTAGCTTATTGATTTTTACCATAAAATCTTATTTTCTTAATTGATAAGTCATATAACAATGCTTATTGAAAAATTATTTATATATGATAAAATTTATTTCTGTTTGATACAAATTTCAGATTTTGAGATTGATGTTCCGAGAATTGGATCAGTATCAGTTGACATATCATATGGAGGTGCATTCTATGCATTTATTACTGATAAACAAGTATCCTTAGATTTACAAACTTCAAGCTTATCTGAAATCGTAGAAACAGCTGGTAAAATAACAGGTAGAAGTAAATTAAATTTAAAAAAAAATTTCCTTCATTTCAAATGTATATTGATTTTTAGCTATATAAATTCTTTTTTTTGAAAATTTAACCATGAAACATTTACTTAATCTAAATAAAATTATAATTTCTATTGTGTGAATTTTAATTTTCTTAATAATTTATTACTATTTTTTTGTTTCAAGTAATAATTTCCATATAATTCTATTTTATATTTATATGAATTTGAAATCATAATTATAAAAAAAAAAAAAAGAAATATTTTAATTTGCAATACATGATGCAGATCAAGGGCTTGTTTATAAAATAAATATGAGGGATGCAGAAATAACTTTTAATTTGTGAATTAATGTTTTTTCCTATGAATTAGAATTCATAAAAAAATTCCATCATAGAATATAATCTGCTAAGATATTGCATATATTAAATATTATTTGCATAAAATTATGACGATTATTTTTCAAATATGAGTTAATTAAATTAAAAATTAAGTAAATTCATTTTGTTTCTTTTTACCTAAGGGAATAAAAATAAAATATTAGTTTGTTAATTTAAATAGTAGAAAATTTTTTTCTTTGAACATTTTTGTTTACAGAGGCTGTAAAAAGTAATTTAAAGATGGAACATCCTGAAAGTAAAGAATTATCATTTTTGTATGGGACAATCATCACTGACGGGAAGGATAAATTTTCAGATGGACCTTCTACTAATATATGTATATTTGCTGATAACCAAGTGAGTTTTATACATGAAACTTGATATAAATCAACTAGGCACACATGCATGCATATATATATATATTAAATATGTATATAATGTTATTTGTATATAATGTACTTTTAAAAAACTTAATGGATAATGTAATTCATTAAGAATGTCTATAATGTTTAAGAATGTCTATTAAAAATATAAATTTTCAAACATCAGAAAATATGGAAACATGCCAAACAAAACCAAAAGCCCAACCATGGCACCACAGTTTCAAGTCAAACTATCTGTAACTGACACTATGCTGTACTTCCATATGCCTGTGGCATGTAGTTTGCTAACAGCACTTCATCATTCTATCAACTGAGAGTGGAAAGGAGAGCACGTCATTTGGAGAAGACATGAATGGGGCAATGCCTTCTTCCGCAAATAGTCTCATTTTACTGTCCATCCTGATAAGTTTATTTTCATCTGCAGGGAAGGTGGTATTGTAAAAAAACATGCATTCGTACTAGGAAGAGTCATGCTTCAAGGAGGTGAAGTGCTTATCTGGGGTAGTAAAAAATCTGCACCAATTTTCATATCATTAGAAATGGATCTCTGATGGTTTATGAGTGTACAGATGAGATGTTTATGCTTTTTGTAGCCCCTTATGCTTAAGCGACTGGAGTTAATTTTATCTTAAAGAACAATAATTGCTGGACACATCATGCTAGTCTGATGGACATTTTTCTTTATGATGAAGGACTCATATAGATGGTTTGGTCAACATGTACTCCAAATATGAATCCAACAGAACATGTTTAAGAGATAAGTAGATGAGTTGCTGCCCACCTATCTTCACTACAAATGGTTCAGCATCTGAAAATACCATTTCTGGAGGTGGGGACGGAATTCCCTCATTGATTCCATGCCTAACTTGTGTTCAATATTGCTGTTCATCAGGAAAACTGTATCCCTATTAGGATGGATAAAAAAATGTGGACTTTACCACTGTATCTGTGAATAGTTACAATTTGGTCCTGATTATTTGTCTTTGGATAAGCTGCCATACTGTATTTCTTAAAAATTAAAAAAAAAGCCCTATTATAATGCATGCTTTTTTATATTTTTCTATAAACAGTTACAGTTCAAGTAGGATTTCTCTAAAATAAATTCCAAGCCAAATGTTCAATACTAATTTGATTACTTAGTAATATTTTGCACTAGATAGAGTTTGTTTGCATTGAGGTAACTTAAAAAAAATCAAAATGGTTTTCATAATAAATGTAACATTGGTGTTTTTTTTTATATTATTATAACTTTTAAATATGTTGATATTATAAGATCTAATTAAGCTAGAATTTTAATTATTACACATTCTATTTTTAAAACAGTTGTTGACCATATTTATATTTTATTAAAGGATTTATTAATGAATGTTTAAAGAAATCAATTATTATAATTAGGATGGTTTGCAAGAAAATAATAAATTATCTTAAAATCTTTTGTTTTTATATTTAATTCAAGTTTTTATTTCTCCTCTTTTTTTCCCAGATAGACCGTAGTCCAACAGGGTCGGGAGTCACTGCACGAATCGCTCTTCAGTGGACAAAAGGTCAAATGCAGCTAAATGAAGAGAAAGAATTCATAAGTTTGATTGGTAGTAGATTCACTGGTGCAGGTGTCAGAGAAACTTTTGTTGGCAAATATCCTGCTGTGGTAGTCAGGGTTTCAGGTATGGCATATCATACTGGTGATCACACTTTTTATTTGGAAAATCGTGATGCATTGAAGGAAGGCTTTCAACTTCCACGATGAAAGCAAATCATATCTATCATGTGTAAATCTGATGTTACATTTCTTAAAAATAGTATTCCTTTTATATATATTTGGAAAAAAAAAATGTTTACCTTGTTATAGAGAAAAATTGTTGAATTATATTTTTTTACTGTTAACATTTTATACGAACTGTTTGTTTCTAATTAATAATATTTAGATAGGTATAATTTTTTTAATTAAAAAAAATTATGAGTAGTAACTGAAATTTAGGAAAGTGTTGTTTTGTTGTTATAAATTCCTTTGATTTTAAAAGATCTTTTTTTAAATACACTTTTTTATATTTTATATTTATATAAAATTGTTGCTTTATACAATTTTTGTAATTTTATTAAATATATTTAAATTTAGAATTGTTCAATTATTTTGCTTTTTAGATTAGTGAATTTTTGCATTTAATTATAAAGTACAATGGGCTGTCAAAAATTTCCTGGAATTCAATTGCAATTCTTTATTACTACAATATAAGTACACATTTACTTAATCACATTGAAAGTAGGTTAGTTCGACACAACACATTTGCTCTATTGCTCCTGCCATTGCTGAAAACAGCAATGGAAGTCCTGTTGAGGTATCCTCCAAGTTCAAGTTGAGGTAAGTTCAGCCGTCACGTTGTTTTTGATAGAACACATCAAAACCAAAGCAAAAAAAAAAAAAAAAAAAAAAACGGTTATCTTTGAATCCCATTTTAGTTTTGGGAAAGGGTAGAAATCTCATGGGGCTAAATCTGATTAGTAGGGAGGCTGGTGGAGAAGTGGAATGTTCTTTTCTGCGAGACATGTCTGCATAACAATCGATGTGTTGAGGTGAGCATGTAGTGATCATCCTCCCTGCCATTTGGTGGGACGTTTTTTTCAGATTAACTCCCTCAGTCTTTTTATCTGCCTATTGAGAATTCCGATAATAAAAAATTTAATTAATTATATTGTAGTAATAAAGAGTTACGAAATTCCAGGAACTTTTTTACTACACTTTGTATATTTTTCCGCTGTTAGTAATTAAAAGTATTACAGTTATAACAAACATAAGTAATAATTTATTTGATCAAAAATGTTTTTAATATATAGTAACAAAATTTGAAAGACATTATTCTATTAAAAATAAAAAAAATTAAGCCAATTATATTATGTTCTCTTATTGAATAATTTTTTTTTTTTAGTTTGTATTAAATGGAATGAGAGGTTATGTGTTTTTCTCATTTATAAACACCTTAACAACCAAACTGTTAAAAATTAAATTTATTTTTGGATGAAGAAATAAACATGTAAAGATATACAAACATTTAGAGACACAAAAATAAGTAATAAGTTGGACAAGAGACACACACTTGATGAAAATAAATGACATTTAGATAATAAATTTCTGCAAGATTAACAATGGCAAAAGTTATTATAATACAATTCTTTATATGGATACTGTTTTTAAGTAGATGTATAATAAAAAATGCCGTTATTTGTATTTTGGCAGCAATAAAACGGAAGATTTAATTCGCACTAACAATATAAGGCACTAATTGCATTTAGTACATTTTTATGTCAGTAAACTAGAAATTTAAAAAAGTTTCTTCTCTTTTGCATATCTGTATTATACTTGTACTTCAAATATACTTATAAATATATAATAATAAAAATATGGATTTGGTTCCTTTTAAAGTCTAAATAGTAAAATATACTTTTAGAATTTTACTGGACTTTTAAGGCATTCTTTTTTATAAACTCTTTGAAACGTATTAGTTACCCAATGTTTTTGGTTGGACTGATTGTATTTTATAACATTATAGGGAATTATTTTCTAATTAAATTTAATTTTTCAATAGAAGAATTCAAGTTGTACATTTTAAAAAGAGACTAACTGAATAATGTTTTAAATAATTCTATAGTATTATTAAACTAAGATACATAGTAGATGAATCGATATTTAACTATTAATAGTAAGAATATATAGGAATTAATGAATATCAACAGCTAAGATAAGTCAATCATACACTTCATTGGCAAATAGAAGAGAAAATATGCGATTGATTTCCAAATATTTGATGTAGAATCAGTGTACTTTGGTGGATTTCTAATACTGTTTTTTTTCTTTTTGAGGGAAGCACCTGTTTTTACTGTCAAAATCGAATTGAAGAAGGAAGTTTCAAAACTTGATACATTCAGATCTTCTACGCTTCATTAGCTGTACATCGTCTTTTTCAACCCACTATAATATTAAAAAATTAACATTAGTAATGGATCTTTTTTATTTTAAATAATAATTTTTTATAACAATAAACAAGATTTTTTTAGAATATTTTACATAGGATTATAAAGAAATAAATTATATTTCTTCTACTTCATATTTAAAGATATTTTGAATTATAAGTTTAGCATGTTTCAACACAAGCACCATTAGTTTCCTGGCTATCTTGTTACCTGTTGATAAACCTGAATCTTGTGAGTGTAGTAATCTATTAATTTAGGAGTTCTTAATCTTTTTTTTTTTTTTTTTACTTAACTACTCCTTCAAAGTCATGGAACTTATTGACATTAATATAGTTGAGATCAGTGACATTTTTAAGTAATGCTAAATAGTTTTTCAGTTACTATGCATGATAATCTATATACAGCAAGAGTGCAAGATAGTGGCATTTGCAACTACTAATATATGTATTATTATTATTATTATATTTGTTAAGATACAAAGTTCTGATGAGTGTAAATATTTTTTTAGGCATGTAGAAACAATCAAGTGATATAAACACCATTATATCTTATGAGTATAGATACAACATAGTGATAATAAATTTTTCTCATCCAAATCCATAGACTAATAATTTAGAACTTCTCCATAAACTAATGTACCATTATTGAGTGAATTTCCAAAAGTTTGACAGGCATTAAACAGATTTTTTTCAACATTTTCTTTTAAAAACCTTCTGTTTTGCATGCTTATAAATCATTAATACCTAAGATGTATTTCACTCAATTATCCTTTTCATGATCAATATAAAGTATATTATGTTCAACTTGTTTGTCTTTTAAAAATTTTTTTATTATCTTTGAAAACATTTTTATGTTTAAAATTATGGCAATCTTAATTATAAAAAACAAATTTTAATTTCATGTTAGGTTTAAAATTTTTTTTCAAATTAAATTGAAAACTAATTCAAACATTTTTGAACATGATTATATATATATATATACATTACACTAAAATTGTTTTTAATTTTCTTTATGGATTTTTTATTAATTAAATTTTGCAATGCAATATCAGAATGTTAAGTTCTTTTATTTTTAAAAACATAAATGATGGACTAGAAATTTTAGAATATTGTGAAATAATTAAATATAAAATTACATAGACAATACTAACTATAAGAATACTAATATTTCACATTTTTTTTCCATTTGTGAACTAAACATATCTGAGATGAAAATCATCTCATATTATGTCAAAGTGTTTAGATTTGCATAAAGAATTCATATAATGGTAGGTAGCTAAATATTGTTACATTTTATAATATTGTTTAAAACAGATATTGAAATGGCTGCATAAAATAAATTTATATGTGCAATTTAATGTTGGTAAGGCTCATATACAAAACTGTATGATGTATTTTATGTGTAATTTGTATATTTTTCATCACACAACAACATATTGTTTAAGTAGTTAGTATAGCATGGCATGAATTTAAAGTAATAAAAATTATGCAAAAATGTGGTTCAGCTGTCATGCATGAAAAAAGTGATGAAATAAATTTGACCTCTATTGTATTAAAATTTTCAATGATATATGAAGTTATAAATACATAGATATATTTGTACATTTTCATTAAATAATATTAGATATAAAGTAGTATTTAAATGTTTTACAGTCCTTTATTATCAAAAAGCAAGTCTTGTAAACTGTTGTAAATGAAGAGCTAGATTATTCATAATCTTTTATTTAGAATGTCAATTTCATATTGAAAGAAGATTGCATTTTTGTTCGATAGAATATTGGATTATGGACTTGTTTTATTTTTATTGAATTAAATTTCTTTCTTTATCAAAATTTCTAAAATAACTTTTAATTATTTCTATTAGTGTGAACATTTATCGAAATAGTATTTGTAGATATTTTTTCATCAAGTACTTACTTCATCTAATGTGAAAGTTGCCATCAATGTTTTGCGAGGGTCCCTTTCTTGAAAGTTTCTGAAAGATAATTAAAAAGCTTTTAATAAATAGTTTTAAATAAAGTTATGTATTTAAAATAATAGTTTACACAAGTTTTATTATATTTGGTTGTGAGCAAAATGCAAATTCCAAATTTGTTTATGTACTATTACTAATTGCAAATTTTTCCTTCTATTACTTTTCCCTCAAATATGGTGTACATATTTATACATCCTAATTAAAACAATGCAGCATTTTTTTTTTTTTTTCAAATACGGTTATAACTTTTGCTGTATAAACACAAATATTACAGTATTAGTCTCGCAATTATATTTGATTATTCTCCATCCCCCTTCCCAAAGAAAAAGAATTCCACATTGTTTTTTAAAGCTTTTAGTTGAGTAGAAAATAAAAATGAAGTTAATTATAATGAAATAAATGTCAAATAATTATTTAAATATGATTGTTGTGTCAAAATTAAGTTCAGTTTTTAAAAAAAATATATTATTATTAAAAATTACTTTTTTTTAATTGTATTTTTACTTTAAATCCCATAATAAAACTGTTTTTAATCTGAAATAAGAACTTCTGCACCATTTTTGAAAGATAAATTGTTTTCCAACTAGTTGAGCTTAAACATTATTCATATTTTGGAGAAGTGCCAGACATTTTAAAAGTGTCTTTTTGTGCAGTTACTTACCGATCATTGTTTTCAGTTTCACTGCACACATGATGAAGTCATCAAAGTTGATTTTTCCTTTTTTGCCATACCGGAGGACTAAAGCTCGAAGCACATGGAAATTCAGACGGTAGCCTGGAATTCAAAATTTGTAATTTTTTTTTATGAAACAATTTTTGTCAAAGGAACTTAATGTAAATTTAATAATAATCATCCAAAGTATTAATGTGACCAAATAAGACCAATTATTATTATTTTTTTTTTCAAAAACCCTTTATTTATTCATCCAGATTTATTTCATCGCCTTCAAAGTAATCCACTCTGACACAATGCTTTGGCTTTTTCAAAATCCTGAATGCATGCTATCATCGCCTTCAAAACGCACAGCGATTCACGTTGAATCGATTCAAAACAGGGAGTGATCTTTGAGTTTAGGGAATAGTCAGAAGACACACGGTGTGAATACGGTAGTTGTGAAACGATATGGGTTTCATTTTTTTGCCGAAAAAGTCACGAAAAACAATGCAGTGTGAGTTGGTGCATTCAGTGTTTTCTGTACCAATCGAGATTTGACGCGTTTGAGGCCCAAAACGGAAATGACCGATCCTTTTGAAATTTGAACATCATCAGCAAGGTCTCTAATTATAAATCGACGGTTTGCAAGCACCAAATTTTTAATTTTTTAGTCGTGAGCTTCATCGATTGAGGTTAATGGTCGACTAGAGGGCTCTTCGAGTTCAACGCGTTCTCTGCCTTCTTTGTACTGTTTATACCACTTCTAAACATTTCTTTTCGATATAGGAATGCTCACCGAATGCCTTCTGCAACAATCTATACGTTTCCGCAAACAAAATGTAATGCAACTTCTTTTGCTCAATTAATTCAGACATTTAAAAATCGCCGGAATCAGTTTTAGCATCTCACAAAAGTCAAACACTAATGAATATTTTGACGTCAAATTTCACACAGATACTAAGGACATTGCCAGCTGCCTAAAAAAGAAAAAATTAATTTCCGTAAGCCCAGGAAATTTTAAATTGAAAATTGGTTTTATTTTTTGGACACAGTAGTATTTGATAATTCACTAGTCATTCATGTTATATTGTGTATATAAGGATGCAGTGAAAAAGTTTGATAGTACTGTAGCGACACCTATTGATGGAAAATGGAGTAAGAATTGATTGGTCCATGTCCATTTTAAAATTAACTTGATTTATTGTTGTCCATTTTAAAAATTAATTTGATTTATTGTATGTAAATGTTTATATGTGATTGTAATTATTTTTGTGCAATTTAAATTTGTATCAATATGTATTTCTTCGCTATTATTTGTATAGATATATTAATTCTTCTACCATTTTTAAAGTAACGTAACTTTGTTACTGGTAGGGGAGTGATGTAGCGACACCTATTGATGGAAAATGGAGTAAGAAAACAAAAAAAAAAAAAGGAATTTTCCCGCTAGAATAAAAACAGAACGTAGTTGGCGTTAGAAATTGAAAAAATGTTGTAAATGTGAAAATTGATTATCGTCTTTTTTTTGTGCCCTCTGGATTTTAATAACACTACGCAACCTTAACAAAGCCGCCACAGTACCGATAATTTTTAATAGACTGTGTTGTGTGACTATTTTTTCTATAAAATTTTGTGAAATATCTGAATGTGTGTTATAACACGGACTACTGTAATTACTTTTTAAAAAAATGTCTTTATTTTTCATAAATTTGTTAGTGAATAAATTCATACATATGTTATTTGAGTTTGTTTTTAATATCAAAATGATCAAATTACTTTGGAAAATATTTGCTAGAACGAGTAGTTTTAATGTTCTTCCCAACATCTTTTTATATTTTCGATGATACGTTTGCTCTATCAAACTATTTCATCCCAAGAATTTCTTAAAACTTGGAGAATCTTAAAACAGCATTTGAGTTCTCCTCTCTAAGTTTTAATTATGGCTCTTTTCTAAATGCATTATTTTATCGATTTAGTTCCCAAGAATGCTTTAATCAGGATGAGCGAGAAATAATCTTTTTAAGGAATTTTTAAAAGCACTTAAAATAGTTTATGAATTCTTCTTCAGGTATTTTGATAATGAATGGCATATTTTAGATGCTTATTTGTAAAGTGCCTACTCTAAACAATTTGTTATAAAAGATTATTTTCTGCTCTTACTGCTTTTTAGTAGTTATTGTGGTAATAAATTCCTATACTGAAATTTTCTACATCGGACTAGGAACCACGGCTTTTTTTTTTTTTTTTTTAAATTCTTCTTTTATTTATTGCAATAAGATTCCGCTTAATGCGGAGAATGCGTTCCATCAGGTTTCTGCGCTAAACGAAACAGCGTTAACGAGGTCATCTTAACACTTAAATTTTCTTATTCTCTGTTCTGTTTCATTTATCCTATTATTTATCATTTTAATTTTGTGACATTTATTGTTAAAAACTTTTATTATATTAGTTATAGATTTATTTATTGCTAATATCGATTGTTATTCAAACAACATCATGGGGAAAAAAGTTGGGACTAAAGAAGTTAGTTTATGATGAGATGATGTTTTGTATATTAATTGCTTGACATTTTATTTTGTAACGTTCCATTACGTTTTATTTCCTGAAAATTTCTAAATGCAAGCTGCGGGAAAGAAATATATAAAGAAAAGAGTTAAAAATGTTCTTACCTGCTGAATGCAGTGCTGCTCTCAGCTCAATTGTGTTCAGAGATCCGGAATGGTCGATATCGTATTGTTTGAATACATTCTGAAATGTGCAAAATGCGGATCAACTTTTAGAGTAACTGGATTTCTTTTTATTTTACTTTTTGATGTAGAATATAAATGTATAACCTCTGGACTCTAATAAGAACATTAAATCAAATAAATCCCGCGCTTATTTTAATGGAAGAAATTCAAATAAGACTTTGTTTTTTTTTTTTTATTTTAACATATGCAAAAGTTAATTTATAATAGGTAACTCTCTACTTGTATTGAAAATTATCTCTTAATTTGAAGGGCTCGTGGGGGATAACGTGTTAGATTTTAGAATTTGGGTCGAAATCTAAATTAAAATTTTCGTGTCTATGCCATGGATAAATACCATAAATCTATAAACCAGAATGTCCTTCCGTTGAGTTAGAAAAGAAGAATGTGAACTCTCCAGGCGCCACTCCTGGAGGAGGGGTGTATGTTCATTTTAAATTACAATGACACTTAATGTGCATTTTAATAGGCTTTTTGGGATGCGGGGATGACATAGAATCTGCTTCATAACTACTGTTCTAATGAAAAACGAATTTACTTCCTAATTTTGAAATTAGAATTATATCACTATTAATAAAATAAACGTAATAACCTAGATAAGACTTGAAATAACCGACAAGTTTAACTACATGCATGATATAACGGGGGAACTATTGTACATAATGTAAACTTCGACATTTGCTGAAAATTACGAAGCGAATCGAAAGCGCAAGGAACTCGGATCGTTGTATCAATAAAAACATTATTTGTTTCTACAATAATGCACTTTCAATGCTGAGGCTTGTAATGCCCCAAAAAAAAGTTGTGGAATTGTGTAAATCAGATCTGTAAACACACAGAAGATCTTCAAATGATTCTTTCAGCGCCAAATCCTTATCTGTGAAAAGTGGAAGGGATTTCAATGGCATAAACGTCTGATCGATAGCTAACTTTTATTGTCGATTAAAACTTTGAATTTCAGAAAAGGTATCATGGAAAATGTAACGGCGAACGACAAGACATTATACTGGCTTAAGTTTGTAATAAGTCCGTACATTGTTATAAAAACAATCTACTGATAAGATCTAAATAAATCTTACAAACATTATATTGTTTATAGAGAGACTTATTCTATGAAGATTTTTGAATTTACATCTTTAATTTTAAATCTATGCAGAATGTTGTGCTTGTATCATATTATAAGCTTTTCTTTCTCAACTCGTTATCTAAAATTTTTTAATGTAGTATTTTTTATAATGCATTCTGTTGTGCTAGTTTTCGAAATTGTATTAGTAATTAATTTTTAATAGTACTTTATATTTTATTAAAAATATGTTAAAACTAACTAAAAGGGGATTTTTTTATACCATAAATACTTGTTAAAATACTCACCTTCCAAGTTCTTATGTCAGCCCATAAGCCTTTAAATTCTTCTAAACCAAGTTTGCCCGATCTGTCGACCTTTTCACGAGTTAAAGAAACAAAATTAACATAACAAACAATTCTAAGATCTTTTCGAATAGAACTTGATTTACATCAATCATACAATTAGTTTTTAATATCCTTATATAATTGTGAATATTTATAATTTTTATCTATTTAAACATTTATTACTTTTTTTAGGAAAGGAAAATATTATTATTTTTTTTATAAGAACTCTCCCCAGATAATCAGGATTTGCTCAAGAAATGGCTTAAGAACCTAGGAATGGCGAATACTGGGGGCTAGCTAGTTATATAGAATAAAGATCCCCCTACCTCACTGATCCTGCAGTGCTGACCCTTAAATGTTTTCTCTTTCAAATTAGCTGGGCTATAGAAATCGCTGGCCATCGTATATATATATATTTATATGCAATGCTTTGAAATTAATGTATTCCAATAATGTAATTATTTTAAAGTATAAATTACTTAAAGGAAATCTATTCGCAAAAGCATGTGTGGCTGACCTAAGATCTTCTATTAAGATGCCTTTGATGGAAGACAAACTATTCGCTGCTGCATTAATGTATCGAGCTTCACATAAAATATCTTATTTAACAATAGACATAAATTTTAATAAATAATACATAATTCAAGAGACAAATAAGCAAAAAATGTTATAGCATAATACTTTTTGATTTTTTTTTTTGCAGATCGTTCTTTTTGTATAAATCCTTAAAAAGATTTTTTTTTAAAAAATGTGATTATTGAAGGGGGGGGAACCTGAAAATGTTGATTACTGAAAATTATATGCAAAATAAGGAAATTATTATTTTATCATGTTATTAGAATTATTATTATGTAATGAAATAATTACAAAATGTTTCATGTAAATTTACAATTTCATGTTTTATTCATTAAACCTTCCCCTAAATGTATAGGGTTTGAGATTATAAAAGGATACGTCCATCATGGCCACCATACTTCTGCACACGTCCAAAGAAAAGCCGTCGAACGTAAATTCTTCATTGATGAGGGGAAAAAATAAGTACATTATTTTTATTACAAACAATAGATATAATTACAAATGATAAACATACATATAATTTCATGCACAATGAACAAGAAGTCAACAAAAGTCTTTGGAAATATAATTTTATAGAAAGGAATTTTTAACTAAATAATCAGCGATATTGAAAATTTTGTGTTAGTCCGCAAGGAAAATGCGGTAATTTTTTTTTCCACCGATTGTATTTAACTTAAAAATCCGAAACCAGAACGCAAAATATTAATCATTCAATAAAATTAAAGTTGAATACCATTAATACCTAGTCATATGTGTAAAAACCAAAGTTCTTGTTAATTGTTTTATATATTATTTATTTTACCTATTTCTAACTCAGCGTTATTAGAAAATAATAATTATTAGTATTTCGATCTAATTTTAAAAATTAGACTTTACAATTTATTTTGTTTATATTCCAAATTCCAATCACCACAAATTTATTAAAGACGTGTGTCAAATAAAAACTTATTTACTATTCGTAACAGTAATTACCGTTTTCGAGAAAGATTGATTAGGATTACTGATGGTTTTGAACTAAAGAGAATTTTGTTGCATTTTATTAAAGATTACATGAAAAGTCTAGTCTATACCCGTTTCAAGAAAAATATGTAACTGTTTTTTTTTTTTCCTTCTGGTGATTCGTTGCTAATGGGCTCTTTATTTTATCAGAACGCCGCGTCCACATTTGAAAGCAATGGTTCTGAGCGGCGCACTGAAAACCGGTTCGTTGTAATGCTGCCGAAATCGAAAGGTTTGGTGTTTCGCTTCGGGGTCGCTCCGTTTAGAGTCAATTTTGTGTCCGACATCAAAGAATTCAAGATCTACTGAAAAAGAGTGGCTGCTCTCTCACCTGGGGGAGTTAACAAATATGTTGTTTCAAGTGCATTAAATTGAAAAGGCCTAACATTTTGTTTTACAACATTTAAAAAAAATTCAATATCTGGCACTGATTTAATTTTTGCCTTTTTCCTCTTCTTGATTGGCGGCCTGATGGCCAATTGGCTAGTGCTCTGGCCTTTAGTATCACGGGCTCCAGATTCGAATCCTGGCGGTGGCATGGATGTTTGTGAGTGGTTCGGAATCCACTTTAAACCGTAGATCCGGGCTAATTAGCCCTCGTGTGCACAAGATGACCAAAGTGCGGCAAACCAAACCAAACCTCTTCTTTAGTGCTGCCTGATGGCCAATTGGCTAGCTCTCTGGCCGTTGGTACCATAGGTTTCAGTTTCGAATCCTGGCGGTGGCACGGATGTTTGTGAATGGTTCGAAATATATGTTAAAATGTAGATCCCGGTCTAATTCGCCGAAACTGTGCACAAAATGACCATACAGCGACAAGCCAAAACAAATCTCTTTTTATTTGCCACTATTCACACAGTTTTGTGAAACTGTATGACGGTAGGACATGGGAAATATTTTTGTAATCATCATCCTAAAATCATGACTTAATTTTTTTACTCATAGCCTATGATCATGTATTTTGAACAATAAGATGCAGATTTATGCACCACGGCCCTTTACACGTAAATAGTCGTCTTTTCGTATCGATGTGTTAACGATGATGCGATTTCAATTATTGTTATATTATTTGAGTCGATTTGTAATGAAAAATTCTCTGGTTTTATAATAAAACACCAGCTATTACAGCTACACTGTACTAAAATATCGCCAAACTCAGTGATTTTGGCGGATTTCGTTTTGTTGCCGTATTTTCAAGCAGATTTTCAATTGATTATTCACCATCTTAATATAGCTATGTTCATGATACATCCTTTCTTTTCGACAGTTTTACATTCATTTTCAATAAAAGCATATGCATAATATTAGTTATTGTAAGAGATTGCTAAAAGTTCAGACTAGATTCAGAGAGTTCATGCAATATGAGCAGAGTATATTAACCATGCAAGGTGCTAGAAGGGTTGTTAGTGAAGCGAGATTTATGTTTTTTAAACCAATCTTACCAGGCTCTTTTTGTAACGCCAGCATTCAAAGGGATTTAGGGAGGAGAAAACAAAACAAAAAAAAAGGAAGAGTGTTATTTTATGAAATACAACTCAAAATTAAACAATATAAAATTTAAAAAAGACTTGAAATTCCGTTTATGAATTTCAAACCGTTATGCATCATGTATGAACATGTTTTGTCCCTCAATTTTTTTTATGGAAATATACAATGTCGAATTTGATAAATTAAACGACTTAAATTTTCAGCTTATAAGTAAATATGGTTAAACACTACTGTTAATTAAAAGAAATTAGAGATTTGGAAGTCAATGACAACTAAAAACTATATAGATTCTGTATTGTAACCATGTTTCCCTACGCATTGATGAGAGCGCCCCCTGCAGCGTTCAGGAGAAATAGCCAGTTGGCCTACAGACTCTCATCCGGAGAGAAAGTATATTTCGCATATCCCGAGCGTACCTGAGTATTGGGGTTTCGGCTTAGAAGTGGAAGCCTTCCACGAATCTATAATCATATCTTTAAATGTGTTAAATATTTCCTGTCTTTAATTGTACATGTGTGGTATTTGTGCATGTGTAAATAAAGCTGCAAGTTCCCAAACTTCAACTCAACCACACTACAGTACCAAATTTTAGAACAAATTTCATTTATACAAAAATCTCAATTATGTTATTTTGAAGGATATATGAAATCGGAGTAATTTATTTTCAACTGTTTAATCTATCAACATCATCCAAGTTTTTTTTTTTTTTTTTTTTCCCCAACTAATTGGAACTATTAACTCATATTATGTTAACTTTGCCATTACAGTTTTGTGATGCCATTTCCATAAAATTCATCAAAAATAAGCACGATAATTATTCACTTTTGCTTATTTATTTTTTGCTGCATGCTACATGCTTATGTAATGTATGTAAACAATGTAATGTATGTGAATTTTTGCTGCATGCTAATGCTTATGTAATGTATGTGAATGTAACAAGAAAATTAAAAAAACAATGTTTATTTTACAAGATTTACAAATTTTAAACCGATGTCATGCAATAAAACAAATCGAATTCATCCAAAAATTTTGTGCATTATCTAAAAACACGAGTTAAGATCGAGTTTGAAACCTCTATATGTTAGGCTTGTTTAGTTCTTTCATAATAATTTTTTTGATTAATGAATTTATTCTGAAAACGTACAAATCAAAACATGTTCACACATGATAATGAGACAAAAAAGCAAATAATAATAAAACTGAAAACTTTTTGAACTACTCAATAGCTATTGAATACGTGCATACATTTGGTGTTCATTTTTTTTTTTTTTTTTTAATAAAGTGTCAATAATAATTTTTTTCAAACATACCTACTGCCAAAGGAGCTGCAGCAGTAAAAAAAACATAAATCATAGAAATAGTTTTAAAAATTTTTATAAGAGAATTTTATTAGCACATTTAGAATTTAAAATAGCATTTATTTAAAGAATAAATATAATAAAAATGGCACATATAAACAATGTAAAGCATATAAACAATTACAGAATCATAAAGCATCATAATTGATAAAAATAATTTATTCGTTTAATTTAATCATTCGGAAATAATAATAAATATATCAAGCATGCTGGGATCACAATGATATATAAAAAGATGTTTATATAAATAATTTTAAAAGTTAATTAACTGTTCCATTTGAATATAAAAAATATTGAAATAATTTTTTAAATGGTCTTACGATATTAAATGGTAGTTTATAAATAATGTAAAAAAGAGTTAATTTTATGTGCATTATTATTACTTTTTAAATAATAATGCACATAAAATGAGACTATCTGATTTCTATTTACGCATTTTATTCACTAATTGTAGTTTAAAGCAGCACAAGACAAAAATATCTACTGAATTAAAATAATAATAAAAAAAAAACTTGAAATTTTGCTAATAAAACGACTACATTTTTTTTTAATGCGATTTCTTTTTTTCTTACTACAACTAACTCTATTTTCAACTGTGAAAGTTAAAATTTAAGAAACAAGTATTTCAACTACAATGAAATTTGTAATGAAAAAGATGAATCACAGCTTTCATTGTTATATTGTCTGAAAATGTGCTGCAATCAAAAGCATTGTTTAAAGTCTGAGTCAAAAAAAAAGAAAAATGATCATTTTTTCCCTAACCTTGAAACCTTGCGAGGGAATTTTATTTTCCTTATTTTGCCTTTCAAAAACTTATTTATCTCGCAAAGTCAAATTACTAACAATTTATTTTTTTTGTAGAACAATTATTTTGATTGAAATTAAATATATTTTCTAATCTTTCTATTTTATAACTATTTCGGAGACATAGAAATAAAACAATTATTTTAAATGATTTCTTTTTTTTTTAAATATCAATGGCCTGATTTCAATTTCTACTAATCAACAGTGCATTGCCCATGCATCAGTTTATTTCAGGATTTAATAAATCAATCACAAAATGAAATAATGATTTGAAAATGTAGCCCCCTCCCCCTTTTTTTTGTACTTATCTCATGACAACACACAAATATAATCAAAAGCCATGCCAATAAATTTATCTACAGTGGCATACAAGAAACCACATGATGGGATTATTTCAAATGAAAATAATATAATGCAATATTTCGTATAGTTTTCTTCATAATCTCCAAGCGGTCTGATGGTCAATTGGCGCTCTCATCTTTTTGGTGAAATTGCTTGTTAAAATTTGGTCCAATTAAAAAAAAAAAAAAAAGCCTTTGGTTCGAACCCAAATCCTGGCGATGGTATGGATGTTTGTCTTGAGTGGTTCGGAATACACTTTAAAATGTAGGTCCCGGTCTAATTAGCAAAAAAAATGATCGTAGAAATACACAAACCGAACTAAATTTATTTTGATGTTTACTAAAATGTTAAATTTTATGGGCACTTTTCAAAAAGTCCTATCGGCATTATATGTCATTTTTCAGGGTAATGCAAGAAGAAATCGTTTAACATAAGATCTGGGCATTAAAGTAAATGTTTTCTCCTTGACTTTTTCAGAACTTATTTTTCCATTTGCACCGAATGGTGCTTAACCTAACTGCAGACCTTATTTATTGGCGAACAATGTCTTCGTTAGCATTTTTCTATATCTTTATTTTAGAAATATCCATATATTTCTGTAAAGTTCCACACTCATAACTGTGTGTTTTCCAGTTTATAAATTATTTACAACAAATACGCCATTCCTGGTGCTTATAAATTGATTATTTTTGAAACATTACGTAAATCGAAAACATATAACAAGCAATCAAACGAAGAGATGAATCTCAAAGTTTTGCTAAATTAAATAACGCAGTCTGAAAAGCATAAAAAAAAAATCTAATTTATCGACAATGAAGTTTCAAATTATCTGCCAGTAGGCAGACGGCCTTGGGCAACCATGGGGTTGTTGCACAAAAATGAAGAAAGAAGAAGTTTTAATTATTCCCCAAATCAACTTAAAGACACATAAACAAAAGTCATAAAATGTAACAGATATAGATCTTCCAAATACGATATCGTTATTGATATTGATATTGATATCATGCTTTTAAAACACCAACACATGCTGACATAGAAGGAGAACTTAAAAGATTGTAGCAGCACTGTTTTACCTTTCTTGAGGGCGAAGTCCAGGATCTCCTGAAGCTCGTAGCAGTCCACCTCGAGGTCTTCGCCAGCGATGGAGGCGAAGAAGTCCTTCACTTCTTGGTCTTTGCTCTTCTCCTCCTCAGTCTCCTGGACTTGGACCTTGTGGTGTTCAAATATATATATGAATTATACAGTATAAAAAAACAGGCATGCACAATGAGATTGTAAAATGCAGTGCCGGATTTAAATACAACCACATCTGAACTTAATGAATAATTTTAAATAAGAAATTTTTGAAACAGAATTATTATCGTGTTATGTTTCATCATTCTCACGACACAATGAGATATTTCACTCCTTTAATCGTGTCGCAGTGGTAATACGGCAGGAGAACGGTTTACCCACTCGCTATTGGGTCTCCATAGTTACTACGTTCTTAAAAAATGTACTTTGTACTAATTATGTCCCAGAATCTAAGGCTGCCCAAGATTTTGGCAGTTTTCTCCAACAAGGCAAACAAATGAGGGGCAGTTACTCCTTAAAGTCCTTCTAAAAGCAGTTTTCCTTCCACACACAACGTTCTACGGGACGTTTTTGATACACCGACATAGTTTATTATCATAAAGATATCAAAAACATTAAATTTATGGTCTACATGTTGATAACGTCTCCCGCACTAAAAAAATACTATACCAACACTGTTCGCAACATACATTATTCTCTATATATTTATGAATTATAATAGAGAATAGCATGATATTGGTAATTTGGCAACTGCAAAAGAAGTCTGCAAGAAGTAAAGGTGGGACATTGGTAATTTAAAGGTGGGAATTGGTAATTTGGCAAGAAAGAAGTCTCTAAAGGTGGGGCATTGGTAATTTGGCAACTGCAAAAGTCTTGGTAATAAAGGTGGGACATTGGTAATTTGGCAACTGAAGAAGTCTCTAAAGGTGGACATTGGGAACTGAAGAAGTCAACGGTTTGGTAATTTGGCAACTGCAAGAAGTCTCTAAAGGTGGGACATTGGTAATTTGGCAACTGCAAGAAGTCTCTAAAGGTGGGCATTGGTAATTTGGCAACTGCAAGAAGTCTCTAAAGGTGGGACATTGGTAATTTGGCAACTGCAAGAAGTCTCTAAAGGTGGGACATTGGTAATTTGGCAACTGCAAGAAGTCTCTAAAGGTGGGGCATGAACTGCAAGAAATTCATTGGTAATTTGGCAACTGTAAGAAAGGTGGGACATTGGTAATTTGGCAACTGCAAGGTCTCTAAAGGGAGGCATTGGTAACTAAGAAATTCGTAATAGTTTCGAAGTATCATTGTGGCCCTAAGAACCATTGAACATCTTCGTTAAAATCAGTTTTAAGACAATTGCTTTATTGGGATTATTGTGTAATTTATATATTTGTTTAATCAATTGTAGCGCCAGATTACTTTGGATAGAGTCCGTCCATATCTAAGATTCTTGTAGGGCGACAAAATTTATATTTCGAAGTTTTTAATCTTTCCCTGTTTTTCAATTGCAAATAAGACGATTTTTAAGTGTTATTTTCTTGAACGCATTGCATTGCATTGCATTTTTGAAATATTTTGATAATTTTCCATTGCTAAAATGCTTTTCTAGTTGTGTAATTTAATTCCGGTACTGCATTACAATTCTGCAAAGTATCATGCATTAACCTCTCAAACAACACCCAGCAAATTACATGCCATCCAATTCAGAAATGCCATCACTTAGCTTAAATGATGTGAGTATTTAATCATATAACTTTCATTTTTTTTGTCTACCAAGTGGGTATTTAAAAAAAGCAAAATAGAATCGTAATTTTCTTCATTTCTAGAATGTAAAAGTACCATTTAATTTTCATTTTCATGACAAATGCCATTATACTTTTAATCGCAGACTATCTTTAAAGAATAAAATAAATTACCGTTAAAAGATTATATTTAACTCAAAGAATATATTTTAATGGTTAATATATCTTGCATAAAATGATTTAATATTTATATAATTACTATTATCATACAGTATTTATATATTTAACATTTTACTAAATATTTTTTTTGTCTATTTTTATAAATTAAATAAAAATTCGAATATGAAAATATTCTGCATCGAAAGTTTTATATACGAATGGTTATCAAAATAACGAAAATACCAAATATAAACTTCAATAATGAGTAGGATTAATTTTTCTGAGTAATTGTTTCTTGAATTTGATGAAGAATACCATTATGAATTAGATGAAAATTGTGCAGTTTTTCGGAGGATGGAGAATTGGTTTCTCCATCTTTTACAAGTTCCGTAAGATGTAGTGGTGCATCCATTTTTCCAACAAAAGAAATTATTCTACAAACTTTAAAGACCACAGGGATCCATCATGTTATGATCGAAGGTAATGAGATCCATAACAGATTCATCCATACATATACCAGATCCATGTACCACTCATGGCAGATGGATACACATAATCGTCATGCTTTTTAAACCCTGATTAGAGAAGTATAACAGCACAAACTGTCTTGGAAAACCTCACTTGTTTTAGGAAGATTGCTACTAGTCCATTACAGAATGGATTGATTGATAAAATTTCGATATAGTCTTGGTTGTGACTCTTGCCTCTAAAGTTATATCATTGTTTGCAGAAAAAGTGCAAGTTATTACGATTAATTTTGAATACTCTAAATATAGAAAATATTATATTAGAGAAAATATGGTACAGGATTCAAGTTTTTTCCATGGATTACTTAAATCAAGGCTTATTCTTGATTGCCACTAAATTGAATGTTCAGCACTCGCATTTGTTATGAATGATTAGATATCTTTTTGTCATTACTATTTTGGTTTACAACTATACAGAATGAAGCACACGTGAAAAAAACTTCCTCTGGACTACTTAATGACAAATACGTCAAAACTTTCAGATTAAATTACTTTGTCACTATAGCAATATTTCTTGTTTATATATGTCACAATCCACTTCCGGTTTTGGAGAACTCGTTCATTCAACTTTCTGTTCCACCCACTCTTGTTTCAAGGAAGATATATTTAGAGAAACCTAGATCTTTCCATAAGTTTCAACAACACTCCTGGGGCTGTCTTTGGAGGAAGCAATGGCAGATGAACAGCTGCAGTTAGGCTATTGTATGTTGAATCTAATAAACACTACGATAAAATAACATCTGTTAATTTAATGTCTTTTTTATGCTAACGGTATAAAACATTAATTTTTTTTTTTTAAAGAGAAAACTATTTGCATTTGTTTGTCTCTGAATAAGGAGAGTGCATTAATTAACCTTACCAACATTAACTGATATTTTCGATATCTTAATAACCATTTGATTTCTATATATAAATGCAAGAACAATTGAAATAACAAAAAATTTTTAAGATTTATATATTCAAACAACAACAAACAAGTGATCAGGAAATGGGATAGGGCTCAAACCAAAGCAAACAGGAATTCAAATTCAGTTGCAAAGAAAAACGCAAGAGGTTGGGAATAAAACCAACCATGCATTTATTACTCAATATTGGCTTACAGTTTGCGCAACTGGATACAAAGTGATATCGTCGATGGGTTTTAGTGGTTTCTGAAAAAGCATCACGCATTAATATCAGCATTTTCTTCACAATTTCAAAATAAGTGCTGATTTTATGCTAAAAACAAACAGTACATTTTACAATTATTTACTTTCACCAAATAAAAAATCGTAAAATTTTTCCAGCATTTTTTGACTGTGAGAAACATTTAATTTTTAATCTATCAATTCATTTCTTCCAATTTTATTAGCATTTTTGTAAAATATTCGATAGTGCATATATAGTTTTTATAATTTTAAAATTGAGGTTGTACAAACTTTTAATCAATAAATATATAGAAAATAGCACCTATAAAATAAACAACCTCATAATTATAGCAAAAACAAAAAAGTATTTAATGGAATTAATTATCTTTTTTTGATGTTCCAATGGTGTAAATATGCTTAGAAAGTATTTTGGTATAAATTTTAAACAATTCTTTCATTTTGTGGAATAAAAAAAAAAAAAAACACAGAGGAAAATTTAGTGTGATGGTTGTCGTTTAAAATAATTAAGTTTCTAATCGTTAACATCGAGATGGAAAATTGTTTTATTTACAACTATTATTATTTGAGCTCGTTAATGCAAAATAGATTGTGGTTGAGTATAAAATTATGCTTTAAAGTAAGAAAGAACATAAGATTGGTTTTTCATACACAAATGAAATATAAAAGATAAAGGACATTAAGTATAAGGTATATTAAAATTGGAAGTTAACGTAAATTACGTCTTTATTAAATGATTTAAAATCGTAGATATTCTAAAAAGAGAAATATTACAAGAATACAATTTTAATACTTGAATTGCAATATAAATACAATTCATTATACAAAAATTGTATCAGACATTGTATTCTACATGTTGTAAAATTGTATTCTACGTGTATTGATAAAAATCTTAAAAAATTCCGTGTAATATTTTAAACTAAGCATTTTAATCTTTATCTGTGAAGTATGAAATGAAATGTTGAATCAATTTTTCTGCCATGATAGAATAATAAATTATTTTCAGGAAGTATGACATATCAATTAAACTCAACTTAATATATTTTAACTATTAATAATTATAACTTCATTAACATATAAATTAGGTAATACAATTTTCAAATGGTCTTCAAAGTTAGATAAGCAAAATGCAATTTATATGGCGATGTAAACTTCATTTTGTTATGTGGCAATATAAACACGATTGCATGCTTATAACTTTTTATTAGATAAATAATGCTTAAACATTCAAATTAGTTTCGAATTATCTGAATAGATAGGCTAATATATATTTTTTTAGATAAGTGAATTATTACGATAATGACAATTTTTTCCCCCATGACGGATTGTAAAAGAGAAAAAAAAGAATAAAAATAAAAATTTGTAATATTTAGGACAAAAATGTATGAGAAATGTTAATCGCAAGTTTAACATTTAAATTTTAAATAGATAAGCTTCTGACCCTGTTAACTCTGTGGAACTTCAAAAAGCATTAGCTAATCAACCTTAAAAATATTTTGTGAAAAAAAAAAATAGTTAAGAATCTTTCTGAAAATGTACTACTTTTTAATGAAATTTTACAAATAGTTCTTTCCATAAAGTGAATCTTAGCAAATCTAATATTTTTTATTCCTGTACATATCGATATATATTTAATCCAATAGAGTACAAAATAACTTTTTATTTATTTTATTACATAATTTATATCGTTAATCACTTATGTTGTATTAAAAAATATTTGAAGAATAAAAAGAAACGATGATTCGAAAGTGACAGTTAAAATTATTCTAAAACTCACCTGTTCGTCAGGTTGTGCGAGGCCAATGTCTTGATCATATTCTCTGAAAGAATAATAGAAACATTTAAAATCACGTAAAATATAAACTGTTTACCGCGACAGAAAAAATGATAAATATTAAGTAAATTAATTATCAAAATTTTGGGAGGGGGGTTATTGCATACTGTAACGATTCTCAAACTGTACGACAGAATCAGTCAAGTGGGATACATATATGTTAAAATGATTATTATTGATAATGTAACCGTGTTTCCCCCTACGCACTGGCATTCCTCAGCAGAAATGGTCGGTAGGCCTCGAGACTCTCCCCCGAGAAGAAGTACAGCGCAACCTGCGTGCCCGCTGAGAAATATTTAGTTTATAGTCTCTGATACCGACAATATATAACGGAAATATATTTAACGCTACCCTGCATAATAGTTGGCCTACATACTCTCATCCGGAGAGGAAGTATATTACGTGTATCCCGTGCGTACATAAGTATCTATCGGGTTTTCGGCTTAGAAGTGAAATCCTTCCACGAATCTATAATTATATATTTTTAAATGTGTATGTCTCTAATTGTATGTCGAATATTCGACTGTTTGCTATGATTATATGGGATTTATTAAACTATTTTTACGTAATCTAAAAATAGCTTAATAAATTTAAATAAATAAAAACATGATTTAAACTTTACTATTATTAGTGAACAATTTCAAATTAAAGAACATTATTAGTAACTATAAATTTTTTTTTTGTGATATTATGGTACTTGCGTATTAACGGTACCTTGGCGACAGACTTGGCGGTTTTAAGTGTCGCCAATCTTTATTATTTGGAATAAAAATATTTTGAAAGCGTTTTGATTTTAAATGAAGTGTTTCATATATATTTTATTATTTGGAACAAAAATTTTAAGTGTAGATTGGCGCCAAATCTGTAGCTGCGGTTGGCGCGTGTGCTCTTTATTGGCGCAACTGTCGCCAAGGTACCGTTAATACATAAGTACCGATATTATTTTAGTGTTAATTTTCTTACATAAAAACATTTTCATGTATGAGTTTTAGAAACAATTTTGATGCTTAAATTGTTAAAAATTGTTTTTTTAAACTTTGAAATTCAGTCAGTTTTAGAATAAGCTAAAAAAACAATAATAATTTCAGAATGATGGGACAAGAGGAACGGATACAATTTTATAGATGGCTTAAAATATTTAAAAAAACCCAATTACTTCTTTCAAAGAAAAAAATTAAAATATTTTGCGCACATTATAAACTTTTTGTTGCATTCATAATTTACAAAATGATTTCATTAATAAAAAGAAAAAAATTAAAAAAAGTTGATCTATTATTAATTATTAAAATGTTTTCTTCCCTAAGTTTATAGAAATAGTACTACTTTTGAGAAAGAGCTAACGTCGAAGTTTTCTTATTTAAAGCAATATAAATAAATAAACAAGATTTATTTATGTTCACTATAGTGGAAAGGAAATATGAAATACAAAATATTGATACCTAAACACAAGCAGGCACAAAATAGATAATATTAATAATAATAATAAAAATAATAAATAAAAATAAAGATACATAAATTTTATCTTTAAAGGAAAACAGTTTGCAACTGTGTTGCAACAAAGATAAGGAAATGTCTCAAACTGTTAAATTCTAATTTTAGAAATATGATGCATCTTATACGTAAACTATTACGTCATCATGACGTTTTTCTTTAAAATTGAAAACAAACAAAGCGGTTGCCATCCGTCAATTTCATATAAGTTTATAAATTCACGATTAGTTTTTAAATATTATAAGTTTGATAATAAAATACAAAACAAATGAAGATTTATACACTCACTATTATATAAAAATATTTGAAATAATAATATTGAATAATAATGAAAATAAAAATATTCTCTGAAACAGAAATCTACCTTTACCTCATCACTTCGTACAAAGGACGAAGAAACGGAAATTTAAAAGCAGGAAACATAATTTACGCAATTAAATAATCGACTTTATTAGCAGAATTTATAAAGAATGAAATTTCATTTCGAAGAACACAACTGCAACGCGGTATGTGTGTCCGATGGAGGCAACCAGGAACATCTACACGTTTTAGTCTAGGTTACTTTTTTTTTCCTTTCTCGAATGCCAAGTTCATTTTTTAGCCGCTACCGCGTGAACTTCGCAGTTGAGAAAAAAAGTGGGCGTGGCGAACTGGTTGTGCGCAAGTGCAGCCCAAAGACAAATAAAGAAAGGAAGTTTAAAATGCACTTTAGAAAACAGCTGACGAGCCATCTGCTCCCTACTTTCTCACCGTTTTACTCCAATGCAAATGGTTTTTGAGGGAAAAAAATGGTCTATGTAGTCCTGGGGAAAAACAAAATTCCTAATTGAAGTGATACTTTTTTACATAAATATACATGTAAAAAGTTTTAAGGTATCAAGTATTTTGAAACCTGAGCAATTGCTTCAAGTAAACCTGTTTTAGGTTACGTGATTTTGAAACACATTTGTTTACATTGCGGTTTTATCATGTGCCGTATTTACGATCCTGATAAAAAGGTAAAACAAAACTGCAATAAATATCTAACAATGTGCAATATTTTTTCCCATTATGTTCTGTACTTATTTTTCTAAACGAGTTTATGATAAGAATATGCCTGTGTATATTTCTGCTGAAATTTTGATTTCACTTAATAAACATAACATAACAAACACTTAATAAACATTACATTTTATAAATAATAATTATAATAATAATAATTAGTAATTGTAGTAGTAATTATTACATTTATAATAATTATTATTAATAATAGTTGATTCAGTAGTTATACAATACAATTATTATAATTATTTTTTTATTAAATGTATCCTAAAAAATTATATTATACGAATGTGATTATATGTTAATTTATACAATAGGTTAATGCCCAGTTTAACTTAATACATGGCAACAAAAACAAAATTTAGCCCCTTTAACTATAAATTGGACAATTCTACGTTTCACTGCAATACGGCTGGTGGCTTTTTCATTATTATTATTATTATTATTATTTTCATAATGCATCCTCATTTTAATCGGTTGTATATCTAAAAATATATTCCTGATAAACTGAATATTATTTAAAAAAATATTTTTAATCTGACAATAATAATTTTTTTTTTTTTCTAGTAATTGCTCTTTATTATATGCTGTGATTTCTACAATAATCTTCATTTCTAAGTGACAAAACGGAAATCTAGGGCAGATTGGCTACCATTCGAAGACTTGCTATGAACCGTCTTTCCCAGCGTATGGTTGAAGGGAGGAAAAAATGTTTTTTTTTTTTTTTTGTCTGTTTCTTCCTTCCTGTGTTCATATCTATCTCTCCCACATAGATTTTATTTTAAAATAAACTATGCTACGACTATCGTATTTCCTTGCACTAGCTTTCTGTTCTTTTTTTCTGAGTGAATGATAAAAAGATTTAGCAATAAAAAGGTTTCCCAATGCAGGGCATTACGTAATACTTATGTTTCTTTCTATTGGAGGTGGAGTTTACTCGCTGATTTATTTAACTATTTATAAAAGTAACACGATTTCTGATGTTCAGTGTTGTCGAAATTTGGAATGAAAGCCGGCAGGGCGTCATATGAACACTGGATAAATTTTGATAGCACTTTTCTGGATTCGAACCCAGCACCCTCAGTTCAGAAACATTAATGGCTAAGTTGGTAATAATTTACATAAGTGAAAGAATATTATACAGATTTATAATAAGTGCTATTTTAATTTGGTTTTTTTATCAACTTTTGAAAAAAGATAGATAATTGAGGTAGATAGTTTAATTGATATACATACTGACGATCAAATCGCAAACAAAAGCTGTTAAAACGGTTTAAGCTATTCAATCTTATCAATTATTTTATGACAAAAAAATGCATTAAGTCAGTTTTTACATGAATAGTGTTTTTCTTTAATTTAATTAAGTGATAAAAACTTATTAATATGGTTTTCTCTTCTCTCAAATTGTTATCTTTCAGAATACATTAACCGAGTTTTATTGAAATGTTAATATAATGGATACGTTTCGATTGAAGATTGAAATCACGGATAAGACATGCATTCCATTATTTTTTCCAGTACTTTTCTACTTAAAAAAATATATATATATATAGTAGTGATCAATATTTTTATTGAATAATTTCTTTTTAAAAGACAACTTGTTGTTGGAGGTCAGTTCGAACTAACATTTTTTATGGATATATAGGCGTGTTGTTCAAGGCAATCATTTATAAGAAAATTAAATGATTCAAACATTGCATCAAAAAAAGATGCGAAAATTGATTAAAATTCAAGCTAATTTTAGCTGCACTTACTTTTGTAACTTCTGAGTTGGATCGTTTAATTATCGTATTTATCCTCTCAACATTATCCAGAAAAAAAATGATAAGGAATCTTAACCTTGGAATGATATAACCTTATAAATGACACTAATTGTTCATGTAATTTTTTTACTTTATAGCATCAGTTCTTACCCAGGCATCCATGGAAAAATATTCATGAAATTAAGTGAAAAAATGTCTACCCATCTATGTTTTCGCTGACCTCTAATTCACTCACGCCTTTCATACTGTAGTCACCAAACATTCTAAACACAAAGCCTTTTCTTCTTTTCATTGGTGCAACAGCCCCATGGTGGTCCAAGGCCGTCTGACTCAAAGCCTTTTCATTTCACAGAAACACTTTTCAATGGATTTGGAAAGAAACAAGATTGTAAGGAAAAAAAGTAAATAATATAAAGATATCTTCTTGCACAGGTACGAGTATCTCTTCACAAATAAGCAAATCAAATATTTACTTCAGATCTTATAATACAAATTATATTCTCTCTCTCTTTTTTTTTTTTTTAAATAAGTATATATTCCATCTTAAATGTTACAAAAAAATGTTGTGTTTGGAAATTTTGTAATTGCGTGCTTTGTCGGCCATATTGGTATTCGATTCTGGTCTTGTTTATGATTGGTGTAACTGTCAATGTATTTCAAAGCGATATTGAAATATATCGTTTAATCACGCTTACTTCTTAACTTATTTGAATTTGAAGGATGTTTATTTCCATTGAAAATACTATAGATTGACGGGATAAAGGTGTTATAAATTATAAAAATAAATCTTTTAGCAAAAACCTCTTTCCGATTTAAAAATTATATTCAGATTCAAGACCCACAATTAAAATTTTTGCCTTATAACGATTTTGTATTAATTTTTAAAGAAAGGGGAACTTTCCACGAAGTCTTTTAATCAAGAAGTCGAAAGGATTTCAATGTTGTAAAGACAGGAACTTCTCTATAGTAGAAATGGATTTTAATTATGTTATATAAAGCAATCATTATATATGTGCTCATCTATGTATTTGAGACTTGAACTTTGACTAAATCACAGGCTGAACAGTTGGCCATCTTTGAGCAAAAATCTCTTAGAAATATGTTTGGAGCTGTGAATGAGAATGGATTGTGGAGGCAATGACATAAATTTGAATTACATAGATTGTTTCAGGAGGCAGATATCATTAAGTTCATCAAGATAGGTTTGCTGGCCACATTTGCTGAATGGACTCCTGATCCTTGACACTTAGGATATTCAACTATAGAACTTTTGGACCTACAACTAAATGTAGGCCCAAGTTGAGATGGACCGATTGTGTGGAGGCAGATTTTGAAGTTTTAAGGGTTACTAACCGGAAAACTGTTGTAAAGTAGAGATTGGAATGGAAGAAGTTTCACGGGAAGGCCTTGGCTCTCTATGGGCTTTCTAGTAAAAAAAGTCAAGAAGAAGAAGAGTTTTACCGCTGACAATTCTTTACTAATTTATTAAATAAGGATTTCTAAATAAGACCTACTTGAAATAAAAATTAAATTAAGTATTAAAATGAAAGGAATTTCAAATTATATTAAAAGATTTGTAAGAATTTCCTTTAGAAAATATTTTATTTTGAATGCCAAATTACTTCGTTTAAGAGTTCGTTTAAAAGTTTTAAGAACTACTGGAAAACAAACTAACTTACAAACTGGAAAACTGTCGTAAAGCAGAGATTGGAATGGAAAAAGGTTCGCAGGAAGTCCTTGGCCCACCATGGGCTGTCGAATCAATAGAAGAAGAAAAGGATTTTGAGTGTTTTTATTTAACAATTATTACTGAAAGTATGGGCTACTCACGACATATTATTCATTTTCTCCGTGAACACCCTCAGCACGAAATCTCCTTCCTCGCAGGGTTCGAAGGTGGAGGGGACGATGCAATAGGTTCCCGGCGGCAACTTAAAGCGACAGCTCACCTCCCGCAGGTTGATGAAGGTGTTGGACCGGGCCACGGACGCGTTGTGCTGGAAGAACACCTTGGGCAGCGGCTTGGGGAGACGGTCAGGATTCTTCAGCTGCACAGACACAAATATTCATTCATAACTACGATAACAAGTGCACAAACATGTGAATGTTTAACTAATCGTTGAAGAGGTGTTAATTCAAAGAAGTTGTATTTGAGTTAATTTTGAACTAACAATTTCCAGGGACAGCATCACTAGCGTCAATGGAAAGTCATTCCAGTATGCAAGCTTAAGTGTTTTCATTGGAATTAAAGTCTAAAGATTTGTGGTTTATAGACTTTTAAGCGTTTTCAGTGGAATTAAGACCAAAGATTTTAGGTATATAGACTTTTAAGCGTTTTCATTTGAGTTAAGTCTAAATATTTGTGGTTTATAGACTATTTCAATAATAATCACTTTGATAAATAGCTTTGACCATTTGTGAGCAGTTTCTGTTGTTAAATTCTTTAATGGATTATTCCGAGTAAAATCGTATCTTATTTTTGCATGATTTAGAACAACACGAGTTCATTCGTGCGAAAATTATTTTTTCAAATTTTACACTAAAACGATTATTTTGACTATCGTGATATCGTACGTCTGGCAACAGTCATTCCACCGTGATTTCATGTTGTTTTACAGACACTGGACTCGATGTCCTTCAGTACTGAAACAGAGGCGCGTGGAACTGCGTATTATTTATTGCTGAAGATAGCCTGTATTTAGTTTTGGTTATTTTATTTTTTTCAAAATGTTTAAAAGTTGATAACAGCAGTGATACTATACATTGTAGGGTATCGCATCGTATTATATACCGTATTTTTTTCGAATGATCTGGTGTCGAATCAGAGGATTATTGTTATGATTTTCATGCCCAATTCGAATGACAAAAATTAATGCTTTAATTTCTGTATTGAAAAATAAGTAAAACAGAATAAAAACTTATTGATCACAATACTAACGCGTATTTATGATTTTAGTAGCAAAAAATGTTTGAAACATAACATTTAGAAGAAAAAAAAATGAATTTTTAAGGGTTTAAAAAGGAGTTGGTAAACTGCATTACAAGATTTCATATAATTTGTTAATTCCATAATAATTAAATAACTATAATCTAATGCTACAAGATTAGTTTAGTATATCTTCATACAGATAATAACATAATTATACACCAGAATCTTTTCTTGATACTATTAAAAATTTGATTTCTTTTAAGATTAATAATCATCAACTTTTTTTAATAAAAATATTATTTTTATTTAATAATTGTTTAACTGAGATTGAAAAACATTCTTTTCATTTAAATTATAAAAAAAACATTACAACGAAAAAAATCCAACTATATTTAAAACATGTTTTAACTTTAATCACATTTAGCTTTACGTGATGGAAAAACTGGTTGAGAACTCTTTAATTACAAATTTAGTTTAATAGTCCAATTCCTTAATGTTTTAAATTGGCTGGAAACTCCTTAATAGTATTTTCCCGGTAATAGCTACATTTTTTCCTCTATTCATTTTGTAGTTATTCTTGGAACTTCATTACAAAAATGTCAGATCTGTTAGAAGTGTATACAAAGAGCAAAATTAGATTAGTGATAGTATACGTGGTATCAACTTATATGATGACCCCATTGTAGGCGAATTTTAAGATGTTTTTAGTAGCCTTCTAAAAATTATTAGTTTATTTTGATTGCTTTGATTTACGTATTAAATTTTTATTAAAAATTTATATTCTTAAGTGTAAAATATAAATAACTATATTATTACATTATAATTCATGTTTATTAAAAACAGTTTAATTAGACGTGAAAAAAATAGATATATGTAAAACGTGCATATTCCTTCGTCTTCTGTATATGTCTCAACAATGAACTTTTATAACTATTTTAGAAAAATTACCCTTTGAATTATCAGTTATAAGCATTTCGAACAAAAAATTTGTAAAGACACTATAGAAGGAAAATTATGTATTTGAACAAAAAACGAGATTTTCATAGAATATGTTTTAGGCTTTTTAGTTATTTTTTTTCATTAAAATGATTCAACAATCAAATCAAATTACAGTTAATAATTACAGTTGAGCATGTAATTTGACATCATTAAATCTAATTTCATCGGTCATAAAACGAAGGTATTTACATAAATTAGACCGAAAAAATTATAATAAATATACATAAAAAAAAGGACACATGCTGCTATATAGGTTATTTTACTTTTTTTGTTAATCATTTTTGTTTAATATTCATTTCCTTTTACAGAATTGCCAGTTGAGAACAAATGTAAAAAATTGGTAACACCAGAAAATTTTCAAGAAATTCTTCAACGATTTTGAATGAATGACGTTAAAAGGATCACGTGATTGAATAGATGCTTTGTTTTTAACTGGCTGACCTGTTTGCGAAACTTGTCCTATGTTATTAATTAAATAAGATTGCTGAAAATTAATCGCATAAAAATATGTATCAAAACGCAATAACCTAGTTAAATGAATTTTCACATTTTCATCGCTGAACACCAATAAAACGATCTCCAAACGGATAAAATATATTAATACTTCAATAAAACACATTCCAATAAAACTTAAGGATTTCACTTGTCACAAATTATGTTCCTTAAAAACCAATTTTATAAAATTAATATCAGGTTTCCATTAAAAATAAACACTGCAGATATATTTTTATCAACCAAAGTTCTTAAAAATTCATTATCACTCGTTATAATTTATTTCTTTTAATTTCCTGTTCTTAATTAGCATTCTTTTATGACCACAAATTGTCTTGATGACATGACGGCTTGATGAAGATAATAAACGATCTTCCGAGTTCACCTTGAAAAAATGATTCTCATTTTCATATAGCAGTTGTATCGAGAACAAATAATAAAATTTATGCGATGAACAGACAATAAAATAAGCAGTAAAAAAAAAAGAGAGGTCACTGAAAAATACATTGGACTGCTTCGCTAGTATTCAAGGACATCCAGTTTTCTATGTTCTTTCGGAGTGATTTGGAGTAAATCTTTCACTAGGCCCTCGGCAAAATAATGGGAGACTGACTTTGTTACTTTTTTAAAAAGCAGATGGACTACAGATGGTTGTGTCAATGTTATCTTGAAGCCGTTAAGTAAACATCATGGATGAGACAAGTTGGCCTTGGAAAAGGTGCCAAAAAGAAGCAAATGATAGCATTAGTGGAAGAATTGTTTGAAGTATCCTTCACTGAAATTTTAGGGTTGGCTGACTGATTTGCATTTAATCTCATTAGAAATAGATGATGGCTTATTTTTAAGCCAACCCCTAGATTCAAGGACGAATTCGTCTTTTTTCATATAAATATTTATATGTAGGTAACCTTTAAGTTAAAATTCTTTTATTAAATTCTTTTGAAAAAACAAAAAAACAAAAATTGTAATTTAATTCAAATATTGGAATACATAATAAGTGCAAATGTAAATACCAATTAGTAATAAGGGCTCTCCATTGGTTATTGTAGGACATAAAGAATTCCGAATGGTGAATTCAACATTAGAATATACAAAAATGAGCCGTTTCCTATTATTTTAGGAAATTTGAGTTTGAATACTTTCTCACACATATATATTTAACATGATGGCATATGGTATGTTAAGTTGTCAAATGCCAGTATCTAAAGTTTGCAGATTTTTTTTAAGAACGTTCCCACATAGATCAAAATCGAAAAATATTCCTCTAAAACTGATATAATTTTGAAAAATGTAAATAAATAAAATTTGTTTTCAGCATCAGATAATATAATACAGAATAGTTAATAGTAAGATACGATGTAGGCAGGAATAAAAAAGAATGTTTTTAAAACTAAACCACTCATCTCAGAATCGGTGATCCAAGTAAATTATTTAGCCAGAAAAGGGGAAACGAGACTAAATTTAACTTACCAAGTAGATGGCAAAACCGATGGTCAGGCACTCCGAGCCCATCTGCCTTTTGCACCTCCTGTTCTTCTGCATGAGGCCCACGATCACAGTGCAGAGGTCATCATCATCATCTTCGTCCACATCTTCAAGAATGATGCGGAACTGTGGATTCATCCAGAAGGTTTCTGCAGGGAATAGAAGATAATGATTTGCATACATTTACTGATAATTGATTGTAGATATTTATTTGTGATATTAATTACAATAATTGATGATGATGATGATATATATATATATATATATATATATATATATATATATATATATATAAAAGAGACATGACAGTTGGGCTGACATGTTCGTAATCTGACACATAGATGACGCTACTGGTATTAAATCCATATGATTTTTAGTTAGCCCCTAACCTTCGAAAGACACGTGTATAAATTTGACAGCTGTTGCACTATTAGTATGTGAGTTATAGCATTTTTAGTGAAGCAATTTTTGTTAGTTTGAAAAAATGGATAAAAGGAATTTCGTGTGTTAATAAAGCATTGCTTTTTGGCGAAAAAAAAAATACTATTGAAGCCAAGGTTTGGCTTGATAAACATTATTCGGACTTTGCACCAGGAAAATCAACCGTAGAGAAGTGGTTTGCTAAATTTAAACGAGGCGAAAGGAGCACCGAGGACGATGCACGCCCCAAAGAGGCTGTTACCAACGAAAACATCAAAAAGTCGACAAAATAATTTCTGGTAACCGTAAAGTGAAGTTGATTGAGATAGCTGAGACCATAAAGATATCAAAGGAACGTGTTGGACATATCGTGATTGAATATTTGGATATGCGAAAGCTCTGTTCAAAGTGGGTGCCGCGCGAGCTCACAATCGACCAAAAAAAAAAAAACCGAATTGATGATTCTAAGCAATCTTTGGAGCTGTTCAATCGTAATAAACCCGAATTTTTGCGTCGATATGTGACAATGGATGAAACATGGCTCCATCATTTCACACCGGAGTCCAATCGACAGTCAGTCGAGTGAACTGCACGTGATGAACACTAAAAATGCTATAACTCACATACCAATAGTGCAACAGCTGTCAAATTTATACACGTGCCTTTTGATGGTTAGGGGTAACTAAAAATCATATGGATTTAATACTAGTAGCACCATCTATGTGTCAGCCTACGAACATTTCAGCCCTCCGTTATATATATAAATATATATAAAAGAGACAACTTTTATGTATATTTATATATATATATAAAGAAGGAGTATATATTTATATATATATATATACTTTTGAGACAACTTAACAACTTTAAAGGTTGCCAGTGATTTTGTATCATTTTACAAGGTAATTATGGATCAGCAATATCATTATACAAGTATCATCGCATCAAAGATTTTGTATAATTTTATTAAGATAATAAGTAACGTGAAAGATAATTATGGTAGTTAAGAGTTAATTATTAAATCAAAGTATTAATAATGGATCTCTTATTCTAAGTTTGGATGGTCATATCTTTGAAATTTGCGATTTCAGTAAAATTTTCATTTTTAAACAACCCAACAAAAAGCAAAATAATGATCAGTTAAAACTTGATTCATTTTAAACTTGAGTGGGATTTTAATTTATTTCTAAATTTTAGTTTTTTTATTAAGTATTTCTAAAGTTGTAAGTCGTTTGTAATAAAACAACAGAAACAAAGTGAAGTTTGTCATAAAGTGTTTCCGCAACCGCGAAGACATCACGAAATCGTTAAAACAATTTAAAACACATTTTTACAAAGAAAAAGGCTTTCCGGTAGAGATTAGTAGACGGTTTCTACATATTGTTTCTACTTTGCGAGACTAGTTAATGACCGTGGTCTTCCTGAATGTTTCTAGCGAAGGTTATGGACAATTTGATTATAATGCATCTTGGATACGAGAAATGGTGCGTCGCGTCTGTAGATCTAAAATGCCTTCTGAATTGTCTTTGTATAACAATAAGTCTGCGTGTTTTACGATAAAATTTTCTTTTTTCAAAACTTAAAACTAATTCTGCCATTATAAGCAGATGCACCTTAATTTGCTCTGAAAAGAAGTGAAAATGTTTTCTGAAATATCAAGAATAAAAATGTGAATAAAGAATCAAATATGGATATACATATTATTTCGGAAATCTCGAATATAAAAATGAGATTAAATGTCATCGGCCAATAGCATCATAATAATAATTAAGTCAACAATAAATAATTATGTCATCGTATCTAAAGAGTTATCATTTGAGTTCGAAATCATTGTTCAATATTATTTATCTAATAAGTTTCTGCTCTAGTACAGATGTCCTGGTAAAAGCAATGTCTGTCAATCAAATGAATAAAATAATGATATATTTGTATCAACTTCGCTTCTGATCAGACGATGTAGTAAGTGCAGCTTGTCCAAAATTTAATTTGAAATAAGAGCAGCGTACGTATATATATAAGCGAATAATTTTAAAAAGTGTAGCAGAGACTTTTGTACCATTTTATAAGTTAATTTCGATAACGGCATTTTTTATATACTATGGATATAAAAAGCATTTTAAAATGCGAATATTTTGTTTTAGTTATCTATCTTATTACATTGCTAGCGATGTGGATATTACAAAAATGTTTTAATCTTGTGCAAAAGCTTGAATAAAAAACAGTTCACTACTCAACAAAATTTAAGAGATCGTTAATGTAACCATCTTACCTTGTGACATTCAGGAGAAATGGTCAGTTAGCCTAGACTCTCACCCGGAGACGGAGATGAAGTATTTCACGCACCCTGCGAGTAGACGAGTTTCGGGTTTTCGGCTTAGAAGGAAAGTTCTTCCACGAATCTCTAATTATCTGCTTTAAACGTGGTAAATATTGTATGCCTTTAATTGTATGTGTGTGGCATTTGTGAGTGTGTCAATAAAGCTATGAATTTTAAAAAATGTGTGCCTCAAGAATCTCAACCCAACAATACCCAGTTACAATCTGCGACTACATTAATATTTTGATATCCTGAAATTCTCCTGAAAATCCTAATGATAGTATAATGATTTTCATTCATATCACATTGTAGCTTTATCTATTGTTGTTTCAAAAATATAGTGATAATATTCCATATAACAACCATCTAACGAGATTTTTCCATTCTTTTCTTCACTATGTAATAAATCGAAGTTAATATATTTCGAAAAATGTTAAAAAGTGAAAATGTAATTAACGAATGTTTATTTTTCGTATTACCTGCACTTGATCTGAGCTCACTTGCAATTTTAATGGCAGATGTGGCAGCTTCAGCTTTTACTATGATGTGCTAAAGTGAGTTTTTTATGAACCCCCTTGTGCTACAGAAGTAGAAACAAACACAACAAAGATGACTTCTGGATTCGCGTGCTTTCCCTCGAATCGACCCGACAGATTCTTGAACTTGTAGATTTATACTCAGCTAGACATAAATTTTAATTCGGGTATGACCTGTTGAATTTTGTACTGAACTGCTGCAGTTTAAGAGCCTAATGCGCTATCCATTTTCATTGACATATTAATATAAATTACATTATTCCATTTCGTTGCATTGCTTCTCTATAAAAATTGCTGCCAGTATTAAAAATAAAAACTGCTGCAAAGATTAACTTGTAAGAAGACTCACCAATGTGTATTCCTGCATCCACCCGCAGTGCAATTCTTGACCCACGAGCCTTCATACATGCTCATCTCCCATTTCTTCTTGGATGACTTAGTCAAGGGCTCGTCGTCCAGGGAGTCAGGGTTCAAGTTGCAGATTTCGACTCGATGGAAATTTTCCATGAAGTCCTTGTAGGAGATCCTGACGTGAATAAGAACGTGAATTAGTTGATACGTGAATAAGTTTGATCTCAAAATGAAATTGTCAATTGTTCTCATGATTTAAGAAAATTCAGGATACATTTTTAACGAGTAATTTTATAATTGTAAAATATGTGTCTCTGTACGGCAAACAAAAGTTTGCCTGAAATACAAATCTTTCAAAATTCCTAAAAGGAAATAATAGTTTAAAATAATTAAGATAACAAAAAATAGTGTCAGCCAAAATTTCCGTTTCAGTTTTACCTTAAAACATTTTTAATTAACTTTTAATTCCTGCAATATATATCATCAATGATGTATAAATATGACAATTATATACATCTGATATCATTATCCATTTCACATGACATATAGGTGGTCCCAATGATTTGTTATGATGGCCTTGGATTACGCGATCATTGATAGTAGGAAATTATAAAAAGAATATGAGATACAGTATTTCTCTATTTTTGGTAATGAATTGTTGGGTTATTTCAATAACATGTTGGAACACCGGCGAATGGATGAATAAGTTTTAAAGAATTACGAATATAATAATATAATAAAGTAATACGAATATAATAAAGTAAATGGTTATTGATCCAGCAAATTCATAGAAAATAGACCATATCCAGTAGAGTCTTATTACATTATAATCAAAAATCTTTTCCCCTAAATTGATGGATGAATAATAGTGTGTAGCGTCTTTATAATGATCTCATTGATAACTAATTCAAGTGATATTAAAAAAATGCTAGAAAACTTCAATCATGAAACTGGACTATAGGACATCGTCACAATCATCGCCGAATCCATTAAGCTTTAAAAACAATAACTATGTATTGCAGCAGCAAAAATGAATGAGTTAACCACCAAGCATATCACTGGGTTAATATTAGATCTTTAAAGCAAATATATAGCATTGTATTTGCATGTTATATAAATTGGCAATTGCACTGCAATCTATTTGAAGTTGCTCCGTTGGTTAACCATGAAAGAACAAACAGACTGCTTACCAGAATTCTCCATCTGCGTCGAATCTCAAGCCCAGTGCTTCTTTTTCCTCTGGAGTGATGAGAGTCCATTCTGAAGATCTGAAAAGCAGAAGGCAATACCTGGTAATGACATAATAATTTTTCTGCTAATTTTTTAAAAGTTAGTTCATATTTTTAATAATTATCTGCAAGTGTTGTTTTTTACAAAAATTTATAATTATTTTAATGATGGTTTTTTTAGTTTTAATTTTCATTTTAAAATTTTTTATTATTGAAGATGACACTTGATATTTTAGTTAAAATAGTGAATTTTATCTATTGAAATTGATTACTCTCACGAATATATTTCAGTTTGTTAATATTTTCCCTTTAAGTTATATAAATGTAACAATAAATTGGAATTTATGAATTTAAGAAAAAAAAATATTTTAATGATGCAGCAAAGAACTGAACTTTGTAAAAGTTCTTGAAATTTTCACAAATTAGCCCTAAAAACCTCATTATCTTTACATTCTTATACAGATAAAAAAACTCTCTGTTATCTATGTGAGCGAAATCGAAACTTGAATTTTATAAAAATCCATTTTCTAAGTTTGTGGGCATGTTGGTATGATGTTGAGCCATGCGGATGATGTTATAAAATGATGTGCTACACCGTGATGTGTTGCACATCACAAATCGATAATTTTTTTAATAAGAATAGTACAAATACTAGCAATAAAAATATATGCTGTTTTTGATTTACACTTAGAAAATATATATTCGAGAAGAAGATTAAAAAAAAAAAAAAAAAAAATACGAATTTCTTTCTTTATTGCGATAAAATAAGATACCTATTATCTACGGAAATCAATTATATACTGTCGATTAATTCGATGAATACAATTATTTTCAGTTACGCTGCTTATGATTGAGTTTATATTTGTATAATCGGTTTTTCAATGTTTCAGTTTTATTCGTATTGCGGTTGAAAGTAAAATTTCTATCTTTTATACGAAAGAGAATCCTTATTAACAATTTCAGTGCTAAACCATTTATAGACGGTCGTACTGTTCTGGGCATATAGCACTCGCGCCGATGATTATGTCCGGGGTTGATTTGGAAGAATTCTGCCACTTTCTTTATTTTCCGGATCATAACTATCAGTACTTCGACGTGATGTGTATGATACTATGCCAGAAGAAATTAATTATTAAACTAAAAAGTTTGTTTCTGCTTTCATTTCTTACCATTTTTCACTTCTAATCACATCAAAGTAGCTACAGTTTGTAGAAATCTTGGTAACTTCGATGGCTAATTTTTGTACGTTATAATCCATTTAGCATTATAAGAGTTTATAAAAATAAGCCATCCGAAGTGAAGCTAATTAAACAAACCCAAGCACACCACTGTATGAGATGAGTGACAGAGTAATTCAAACCGCGCACCCTTTCCACTTGAAGGGTGGCCATTTAGAAAAGCAGGGGTCCCCAACCTCATCCAAGTCGTGGCATCCTTAAGAGAATTAGAATTTTCTCACAGCAGCCCAGTCATATATCTATCTGTGGTATATATATGATAGTAAACCCTTTGCGAAGCTTTTGAGCTATTTCTTATTAAACATTATGTGAAGAAGATAAACGACAATAACATAAAAAATATTTTTAGAAAAACCTTGAGTGAAATGGCAAGGTTCGGTGAATCATAATTCATGTTGCTGGTTGATTTTGATCGTCAATTAATTTAATTCTTGTTTCTTTCTTTTTTTTAACCAAAATGTTCATTAAACACAGCAGTATCAGTCGGGCTAGGAGGAATGAACAAGAGGAATAACCTTGAAACTTTTCGTTTACTTAACAACATATTACAATTCATGGGCGCCTCGCGGGGAACCTCATTTCTCTCTAAGTGGCACCCAACGGTGCCACGGCACACACTTTACGAGTCAGGGAATAGGGCATTCCGAAAATATAGTGACTGCAGAATGATTTTTAAAAAACTGTTGGTACTTTGGATATATTCTTGTATTCTAACCGGTATAGATAATCTAGAAAAACTATGGAATAGAGTTGACATGCCTTAAACAAATGTGAGATTAAAAGGCATTTCAGCTCTGCGTGCTACCACGCAGAAGTGACACGCTTAGGAGCAGAGTGAGTTTCGGGAGTGGAACAGAGTTCAGCAAGTGAACCTGCAAGGTGGAAGGGTGTTACGAACCGGTCGCTCCACGCCCCGCGCCACTCGCACTCGTTGCCCCACGGGTTGCGAACCCTCAGCAGCGGGATCTTGCCCCTCACGCGGGGGGTCTGCACCTCCACCTGAAAGAAGAACACAATCACCATGAAGAACACACATTGCTGAACTAAAAATAGAAAAATTTATAATTTGCTGACAATTATAATGTTTACTTCAATTCTTTTAAATAATTTCAACAAAAAATATGTGTACCAGTGTTCTTAAGGAAAATAATGAAAAGGAAACTAAAATAACACCTGTATTAGGATTGACTGAGCTGAAACTAAATAAATGAAAATATAGTTTTTGTACAAAAGTACGAATTGATAATATTAATTATATATATATAATTAATATAGTTAATTTCTACTATAATGTGCTATCCCGCATTTACGTATTGTAGAGAGAAAACCCGAAAAATAACATTCCTGGGCAAGAGGTTTTATTACTTTCTCTTTTTTTCCGTATCCCACTTGTTGACAGCAACATCTATACCAAGCCCATGAATCCGTAATCACATGGAAGAAAGGATGGAAAGGAGATGCATGCTTCTGTTGCGATGGAGCACTCGTAGGTAGAAGTCTGACTGGGCTCGTCGTCGCTGAAGAAGTAGGGCAGTGGCTTCCGGAAGGACTTTTAGGAGAAACTATCCCGAATTTATATATTGTATGGGAGAAACCCCGGAAACTCCCACCCAGGCAGTCCGACTCACGAAGAAAGATACTGAACATCCCAAACACCATCGAGTCTCCTCGTACTTTGAAGCAGTGTTTACAACAAAGCCGCCAGCAGATTGAACCACCGCCCTAATGCTCACCTGCGGTGCACATTGTCACTGAACCACGAATCGGATGCTTTATCTCTAATGTCTGACAATGAAGAGTTGAAGGGAAAAAATGTAGTATTTTGACTGGTAGTAAATGCAGCTGATGGACAGGAAAATGACCTGATATTAGGTGACGGAATTAGGTGGCATGGCTTCACTACCTTTGTTATAAATCAAAGAAATGACTGACTACAAGGCATCATGCAAGATGCTAAGCATAACTGGACTGAAGATGAGAATATAAAATGTCAAGAAGAAAAGTTCATGTATATTTATGATGACGATGATAGTGCATTTATGAGGTTATGTTAAATTGAAGTTGACAAAGATTTTAGAAGAAAAAAACTACTTAATAAAACAAACATTTACTTACAAGTTTGACTTTAGTTATACTATAAGCATGGCCTCTAATTAAACCATTCGGCAATTCCATTTCTAGTATATTTGGATCTGGCTGAAATAATTACATAAAACATTACATTTAACAAGGAAGTAAAAGAAAATATACTATCATAACAATGCATAAAGAACATTGTATTTCATATTAATTCCTTTTAATTTGATAATAAAAGAAGAAATATTCTTCACATATTTTATCTTGTTAATATCAGATATAACATAAATGCAAAGTCTCAATATAACAAAAATATATAATCTTTTTCTAAAGATTTTATCAGTAAAGAGAAAAAAAACATTTTAAACTTGTAAAAAAATGTTCTAATTATTACAAACTCTATCACAAAAATCTTACGCTATTTTATTGTTTGTAGATATATTCACATTCGCATAAAAGCAAAGAAAAACATTACGAACTGATTAAAGAAATTAAAATAGTTTCACATCTACTTCTTTTTTGAATAATTTAATAGTTCTGCAAATAATAGCTCTAATAATAAAATAATAATAGTTCTGCAAATACTAGCTCTAATAATAATAATAATAGTTCTGCAAAAACATATTTTTAGATTCATGAAAATTAAAATAGATTAATATTTAAGTATTGAAAGTGCTCAATCGTCAATAGTTAATAGCATGAGCATGAAACCATAGCAACCAATGAAATCTTCAATGTAGGTAAATTTCAAAGAATAATAATTAAAACTGATTTTTCGTAAGAATGATAAAATTATCCCAAATTTTGGCTCGAAAGTTCATCTGTTGCCTTTTATTGCATTCTTTTGAAATCAATATTCATTAATGCATGGTGACAATGAGACAGATAAAAAAATACTGTAGCATTTTCCCCACGGGAAGGGATATAACATTTCTGTTCCTAAGGGAAAGGAATGTATATTCTTTGAACAAGTATATAAAAACAACCTATCACTCAAATCTGACAACAGATAAGCAGTATTGTGGATATTTATACTGCATGCATTAGTGTCGTGTTCTAATGAGAACCTGTCACTCAAATATGACAGCAGATAATCAGTATAATGGATAATGATACATCATGAAATTAGAGATGGTCTGTTTAATCTTCATAAGTCGAAACAATTACAGATGGGGTATGGATTCCGTCGTTATTGGTGATAGACCATGGACTGAGGAGGTGTCCACCCCAAAGTGTTGATTTTTCTTTTTCTCTGAAGTGACTGAACAGACCGGAGATTCCGCCTGTTTACAAAGTGAGCCCCTTGTGGTTTCGTCCATCACGCCGTGTGATAATTAAGGTCTGCAACAGACCAAGTGTTTACATTCGTCGTAGACTCGAGAACTCTGTAAATCTCCGAGTGAACTGTACTTTTGTATTTAATTTATATCTTCAATTTTTTGTAATAGATGTTGTGTATATGTATATAATGATTGTAAATAAAAATTAAAGGGTTTCTATGAACCTAAAAGTGGCTCTCTTCTTGAAGCCGGTATAGTTCTGGTATTAGCAGAGACGTTACAATAATGAATATAAATTAATAAAGGCAGTTTTTTTCTTGTATTACAAGAAAATGCTTGAATTCACAAATATGGATAGAAACACATGGTGACCATTGTTCCAAATGTTTGTGGACATACCTGGTAAACCTGGCTACCTAAACATCCTATAATGAGTCGTACCTTCAAAGAACATTCAAACATGTTAATTTAATAAGTTTATAATACACAAACCTATTAAATCAAAAATTAATTCAAAACCTTTTTACTCTAAACAGATCTCCATGTTTGATGTCAAATGTTGAACAGATTTTATAAAAATAAATTCATCGGTGGTTTCATCAAAATCTTACTGTCCAGTGAGGGATTTTCCGATTTATTTTCTCATCTTGATACAATAATGAATCTTATCCTTAAAAAAGATCGCAGGTTATTGAATGATGAGTTGAGACTTTTCAATGACCTTACTTCTATGGAGCAGCTCATAAGCGACCACCTCTCGAAAGCCTTGTGAAGGATGCGGTAGAAGTTGGAAGGAGCTTTGTCCAGCTCGTAGACCTCGCTCACCCCGCCAGTGAAGTCTTCCATGGCTTCACAAGCAGTTCCTCCCTTCAGGGCCTCGTAGCTCCCATGGAGTCTGCAGAATAAACAATACATTCAGAACGATGAATTTTTAATATAAGTGTATTTAAAAAACAGACGAATTGAGCTAACAAAAAAATATCCTACATTAAATTAAAATCGCAAATTATAAGTATTTGTAAACTTAAATTGGAATTTAGCGTCACTACTGTTCGTTATTGATCACTCCGGTATTGGATTTATAAGAATTCTTGGCATTAAAATAGCGAAAATTATTTTAAAATTGAAATGTAGAACTACTTACGCTTGTTTCAAGCATTTTCCACAGTGGTTTTACTAAATGAAAACAAAATTAAATTGTACTGCTACTTTGTCACATATTATAAATTACATCCTACAAATTTGAAACATATGCGTGAAATTGTTCTACTCAGAAAAATGCTACTTATTAATTTACTAAAACGTACTTATTAAAAGTAACCAGTTCGATTACTTTTCCCATATAATACAAATACAGCTAATAAATTATATTCATGTTTTAAGGGCAAAAGATGCGTATTTTACTTTTACAAAATTGAATAAATTATTTTCCTACTGAAATTTATTTATTTCAGTTTTAATTTATAATTTAACAATCATGCTGAAAAAAAATGCGTCAGATTCTTTTGGTTTGCTTATCGCTGAGATAAATCTTCAAATTAGGAATAGTATTTTTATTGGAATTCTTTTTCTTTTTTCAGATGCAAATTTTTTTCTATGTTTTAATCTGAGTTCTTAATAAATAATCAGACATCTTTTACTCCAAATCTAAACATATATTTTCAATTACTTACTTAAAAAATAAGAAGTAAAAAAAAAAAAAAAAACCAGCTCTAGGCTGCTTAAAATAAAGATCATTTCCTTTCACAGAAGCCATACATTCTCTATTTCCAAAAGAAACCTTTTGAGCTCAAAGCCACGGTTTCGGTAAGAATTTTTTTCCTTTTTTGTCAATCAAAAGACTAGCATTTAGGAATTTTATAGACAATTGGAACTTGATTTCAACACGAAAGACGGAATTACACCAAATACTGTTGATGTAAAGCACAACTACCATATTCAAACAAACATTATTTTTCATCCTACTGAAGTTGTATGAAGTGATACTTTTAAATATCATTTAAATAAAAAATTTATTAAATAAAAGTCTGAACAATTGAAATCTTAAAACCTTATTTCGAAAATACAAACCTCTGTTACAACATACAGCATTTTTGCCACGCTGAAGTCTGGTGATACGAGAAAGGGATACAGAAAATTCTCCAAACTAAATTGGTTCGCCTGGTAATAGAATTAGTTTTGAATTATGTGAGAAGATTTTGAAGGGAAGTGTTTATTTAATAATGAAAGTCTATTTAACCAATTCAGTGATCGAAAATCGGGGTCTACAGACTCATTGAAGTTCAGGGGAAATTACACATGATTATCACACTTTCTTTTCTTATTAGAGGCTGATAATCAATGCTGTGAGTAGGGTCTGATAGAGAAAATTACTATTAAGTTGAGGGAGTAGAATTACTCGCGTCTGTAGCATATCTTCAAGCTAGACGTGCGCCTTGGGTAGTGCTAAATGAGTAACAGCGGTGCTGCCCTTGATTGTGAAATAAAGATTAACTGTCTCTGTATTGTCAGCTTGGCATTAGAATAACAACAACTATTACGTTGAGCATTTGTTTCTGTTTTATTTCTTTTCAATTTCACATCCGAATAACAGAATAACAATAAATATTTAATAAACTGTGCAACTTGTAGTTTATAATTATTGACGTTTATACACTATAAGGAGAGAGAGTCCATTATAGAGTTCAGAACAGTGAGACACTCTGGGTGAGGCAGAAAAATTCGAAATATCCCTAACCCAACAAAGCTTCTATCGCAAACCGATATCTGTTGACAGAAGTGTGATCAATTTACAGTTTGACCACAGTTTGTGCGAAAAAAGGTAAACATCTTAAAAGCAGGTAAAAAGGTAAACGTTTCAAAAGCAGACATGGACGAAATCGATTACTTATTAGGGGTTTTTGTCAAATGCACGCGGCATAAAGTAAGTTTGAAAGAAAAATTTTAACTGTTGAATTTTTTTTTTTACATCCAATTTTTCTTTTGCTATTAAAATTTTTAATTATTAAAAATTAAAAATTCTTTTTATTGTTACTAATATTCCTTCGAAATTACATTTCTTCCCTTTTTATAACGTTGTGAATCCGTTTGCCGCGGTACTTGCCAATTTTCCAGAGCAATGGGACAAAAAAAAAAAATGTAGCTATGGAATAGATTAATTTACCTAGTGTGAAAGGGTATACTTTTGGGGATCCACTCACTTTGCGTAGGCCTTTTCGAGCAGGGCGCTCCAGAACTCGTTGTGGTGCTTGGAGTGCATGAAGACCAGCTTGCCCCCGCAGGTGGGCAGTCGGTCGTCCACCACGATGTCCACCCACCGCCCGTACTGCCAGAAGCGGAAGTGGAACACCCCCGCGTAGTCCGACACGAAGGATTGGTCGTTGGGAACCACCCGGTAGAACAGAGAGTCATTTAGTGTCAGGTTGGCCACAGCAGCAAGCAGCCAACAGTCGCCTGTGCGCAAAGAAGAAAATATTAACGTAAAACCATTTTTGAATTTTCGATGTGTGAAAGCAAAACCTTAATTTCACTGACACGAATCAAGAATGTTGCAAGAAAAATTAATCTAAATATTTCAAACACAATTCATTGTGCAACAAATCAAAAGACTTTCTCGCCATTTCGTCAAATCAGCAGAAATGCTCCTCTAAATTAGAATTTTCCTTTAAAATTCCTTTTGTATATACTCTGATTAAAAACGCAGTTGCAGTACATTGCAAAAAAATGAGCCTCTGTTTTATTTAAGCTATTTATTGAGCATGAGTTCATATTTTGTAATTTTTATCTACGCGGAATCAACAGTACCTACAAAGTTTTTAATCTTGAATAAATTCAATTGGAATCTGAAACATTATATTATTATTATTATTATATCTACCAGAAAAATACATTGGCATAGCCACTGCCATATAATTTCCTTCATAATTTATGGATCTCAAATCCCGATAATATATCTTTTGTTAAATTTTACAGAATTAAGTTAAGATCAAGGGTTAAGATTCATTATAAGGCTCAACAGATAAAACCGCTTTTCTCAGAAAGTAAACGCGTTATGTATTAACTAGAGGTCAACCCCGAATTCTTTTTCTGTCTTTTTTTTTTAGAAATTTACCATAAAAGTGAAGGGCGTTTCTCTTTTAAAATAACTACGTCTACTTTGCCATGATTACCTACTCTTAAACGTTTTATTGTTTGCTTAGGACAAGAGTTTCTCAATAATAATAAAAATCTAGTAAAAAAAAAAAAAAAAAACAATCAAAATTCAATCAATTCAAATTTTATGAATAATAGCATACAAATTTTAAAGATAAAACTTTCAATGACAGTGAACTTCATAAGTATTTTTTAATAAAATTTTTACGTTTTACAGAATACATGTCTGGAGAACAAAATAACTATAAAAAATAATCATACTAAATAATAATCTATACTAAATCATAATCATATAAATACTCAATAACATACTCATAACATAATAACATATAAATACTCAAATACATAATCATATAAATAATAATCTATACTAAATATTCAATGATTTTCTTTTAGATTGGGTTCTTTTCTTATTAATACACATTATAACGAAGTGTGCCATGAGGGGGATACTGTACATCAAAACACGTTTTATTGTGCAGTATTTAAAAAATAAGGTGAAAAATAATGGGAATTCAAGGGAAAATGCATCAAGAGTAAATTATCGTTTAGTTCTCTTCAAACCACAACAGATCCAATGGCTCTTTTCACGAAAGTTATATTTGTATCCATAATATTTTTCTTTAAAGTGCGATAACATCACGTAGAATATTTAAAATTTAAATTACAGTTTAAAAAGTGCATTAAGGATGTTTAGAAATTGCACATGTTGGAGTGTATTTGATATAAAAGGAAGATAAAAGACAGAAAAAAATTTTATTTTTGGTAAACTTCATCATTAGTGTATTGGATTGGTTTAATTTCTGAATGATCTTGCATTACATCTTGTATTCGCTTATGTTGATCTACGTTACACTCAAACTATACATACAGACAACAGAAAAGATTTGAATCAACAACGTTCAGAAAAATAATATAAACACGAAAAATTGCAAATACTACAAAACTTGTCATTAGTGAAAAAAAAACTCGTCTTTTAAAGTTTTGCTTTTAACAACTAATGAATTTTTCAAAATTAAAAAATAAATGATTAAAACAGAGATGCATTTTCAAATTAAAATTAATATTTCGTGAAATCATAGAATTATGCCCTTCTCAATTAATCCGTAAATACTAGTTACAAGCAATGCATTTTATGAAGGATTGGTTAAAATCGGCAATTATAATGATACATTTTTATTCATTTACATAAAGAACAAATAATTACCGAGTTCGCCTTGAACCACATCAAATCTCGTGGCTCCTTCCACGAAAAGTCGTGGCTGATCGCTTAGATCCTGAAAAAAAAAGAAGAAACCATTAGAATCAAATTTAAATGAAAGATACATTAGATATTTTAATGATCACTCACAAAATTCTGGCTGGAGTAACGACAGTATATTTATTTGCACTTAACATTACGTCGTTTTATTGTCTTGCCTCATTTGGTTGAGTATTTTTTATTTGTTAACATTTTCAAATGTTATCGGGGATAGAACGCTGGATATTTTTAAGGTAATTTTATTTTATTTTTTTTTGTTCACAAAAATTATATTTACCGTAATTTCTTTTTCCTATAATCCTCAGATTATACGTTCGTCATTATATTTTCGTGCCTCAAATTATAGTGGCATTTTGGGGCTCTGTTTTTCTTTTGAAGTTTCAAAAAAAATCTAATTCTATAAAAACTACCATAATTTTTGCTGGAAAAATTGACAAAACTTTGTGTAAAAAAATAGATACATTTCTTTTTCTAATAAAAAGAAACGTAACCATTGTGGAGAATATGAAAGATCCAAACTTTACATCACAAAATGTATAAACCGCCTTCTACATCAGAGCTACTGGATGAGGAAGTCGTCGAATAAAAGTATAGATATGAAATAAAAAAAAATTTTTACAAAGGGCCACATTAATCACAGATTTAGTAAACTCGTTAAATCTGTGATACTTTTATATATTATCTCTGTGATACTTTAAACACAGATTAAAAAGTATCACAGATTGCTGTATGATTTTCATTTCCCAACAGATATGAAGATATATATATTTTTTGTCAAGCATACCACTAAAACAACATAACGATGCTTACACATTTTTATTTAAAGCATTACCAATATTATTAATAAAATTAAAAAAAAAAAAAATTAACATTAGAATTAAGGAGCTTCAATTGATTCTAAGTTTTCAAAGAAATTTGAAATAATTTTACGTTAAAAAACTTAGCATACTGAATTTATATTCATAGAAATAGTCCGAATATTTTTACTTGAAAATGTATTGCAAAATGGATATGAGAGTTACAAAATAACAACTTTACTGTCTTAAAAAATGCTGCATTCGTAGCAAACAACTGTTTGAAACTTCACATAATATTTTTTCTAATATTTTGCTATCCAACAACTTTCTAAAGTAGTTGTATAAAAAATAAAATTACCTGAAAAATCTTGAAATACTTTATATGATACGGAAGCTTAAAGAAATATGAATAAATTTATAGTTAATACTCGAACTTAGAATGAAATATAATTCGAAATTAGCATATTAAACTATTCCATTAAAATATTGTAATTACTCATTTGTATTAAATATACCGTAGAAAAAAAATTAACGGGCCTGATGGTCGAATAACTAGCGCTGTGTTGCTTGGTGCAACAGATTTCGTTTTCGAGTCCCGGCGGTGCCATAGACATTTGAAGTGATTTGGAATACACTTTAAACCACAAGTTTCGGTCTAATATGACTGTAGGACATACACGCCTAATCTGTAAAAATAAATCATCTCCTGTCTCGAAATCTGCCAGTAGGCATACGGTTTTTGCCCACCATAGGGCTGTTGCGCCAATGAAGAAGAAAAATAAATAAATAAATGATTAGAAAAAATTATAATGCAAATAATACATTTCTTTTGAAAATACTCGTAAATAGATAAAACATATAAAACTTTTATTTTTAATTCAATATATCTATAGTGAATATATGGCAAATTATGGCATCATTTGTATAACAATTTACAGGAAAATCCTTTGACTTCTCTTTGTACCCGACTCGTAGAGAGTAATAAGTTGCGCAAGCTAACTTTCTAGTCATTACTTTCAAAAAAAAATATATGATTTGATGAAAGTTGTGATGTAAATCTTGATTTAACTGTCCTGTTGCTGGATGGGAATTCTCCGGTTTTCTTCCAGGCTGCCAGACCTAAAAATTACCCCTGAAGGCATGACTTGTCCTTCTCTGTACCATTCGTGGCCTACATAAGTAGAAAACGAGCTTCTCGTTTCTTTAGAAACGCTCTCGCTTTATTTTTCTAAAGTCCTTAAAAGAAGAATACTATGTTATTTACTAATCAGACCGCGAAATACGAGTTCAATTTTTTTTTTCACAAGATTCTTTAACTGCGACCTTCACCACTATGACAAAACTCTTAAAATACACTGTCAAGCTCCACTTCAGAAACAAACTTGTGGGCAGCATTTCTCAACTCTCCGAACAAAGTTTGTTTTTCATTCTAAGCGAAAATGATGAATGACCGCAGAATAATTCTATAATAAGTCTGACGAGGAAACTTAAAAATGAATTTCTCCCCTTTCATTTTAATTTTAAGAAACTACTCCAGAATATTTTCAACAGTTCGGGAGAGAACTTCATATATTAATGATAGACAACAGAAAATAGTAGACTGGAAATGAAGTAATCATTTTTATTAAAAAAAAAATATACTGAAGCCCACTTAAGGGAGAGGGGTTGAGATTTTTCAAAGAGTTGAAATACGTATACGATCTCTGGTCCCCTCTCTCATTTAGGGCATTTAGGATTCTCCTTAATAAATTCTTCTCATAAAACTAATTTTGATTCACCGTTTAAATTGTAATGCATTCATTTGTTGTAAACTGAGTACAGCGAGATAAGGTACAAGTGTTTCAGAAATATATAATAATTATTATTGTAACCGTGCTTCCTCCCTACGCACTGGCAAGAGCGCCCCCTGATGCGTTCAAAAAAAAAAGGGTATGTGGGGCTCGAGACTCTCATCCGAGAGGAAGTACAGTACAAACTACGCACCCACTGAGAAACGTTTAATTTGCAGTCTTTCATACAGAGAGAAATATATTTAACACAACTCTGCGTGTTAGTTGGTTGGCCTGGTTGGCTCACTCGGAGGGAAGTATATTTCTCGTACCCTGCGCGTAGTGGTGTAACGGTGTTTCGGCTTAGAAGTGGAGTCCTTCTACGGATCTATAATTATAAATATTTAAATGTGTCAAATAGTGTATGTCTCTAATTGTTTGTGTGTGGTGCTTGTGCGTGTGTCAATAAAGCTGAGTTCTCAAACCTGTGTCTCAACACAACCACACTTAGTTACAATCCAGCTGCTCAAAAACCGGCAACACTAAAATTTGGCACCCAACTTCGTGGTCCGGACCTGTCCAACGTGGGGCCCGCTCGAACCGATAGCACTACAGTCTGTGCCCAACATTGTGGCCCTACCTGACTAACGTGGCGCCCGCTCAGAACCGACAACACTACATTATAAAATTTCTTAACAGTAGCTCTCTATAGAGGCGAATTTCCTGATGAAGACAATTGTCATATTAAATTTTGAAATTGCAAATTACTACTGTAATTTTTAGAAATAAATCAAATTTTAAGAAATGCATTATGTATTCAATTTTTCTTTTTAAACTGTTTCCGACATAATATGAATTCATTTAACTGATTAATGTGCTATTTCTTAATTTTGTTTAAATTAAGAAGGAATATCATGTTATAAAAAGTTGAAAAATATGAAAAAATAATATACTGTTATAAGATGGAAGAGAATGCTGATGAAATATGAAAACAGTATATATTTCTTAAATACGCTTATAAAAAATAATTGATAAAAAGTACAACATATTCAATGTTATTTTATTTAAAGTTATTTTATGTGTCCTCTTATTCTTATGTCATCATTAAATTGCTTCAGATAACTTAAAACGTTACTTTTTTTTTTATAATAAAAGAAAAAAAAGTGATTTTTTTTTATTTATTATAATTATTATTTTGTTGCTTTAGGCGGAAATTATCCAGAACTATAAATAAATTTACAAAACTTTATGTTCCAAAAAAGTAAATTAACAATCTACGGTAGAACAGTTTTAATCTATGAAAATGTATAATGAAATATGAAAAATACTAAGACTTTAAATACATTTAATACCTACAAGGACAATGCAGATTTAAAAATCAATAGAGTTCTTAAACAGCGCACGTAAATCTAGCACAACACGCACGCTCAAAGGAAAAAATATCAAATAAGTGTCTGTTATTCTTATTGTGTAAAGGGATCTTAATTCTCAAAATGTTTTTGTAGAAATTCAATGTCAGGAGGAATTTTTTTGAAAATTTTTAAACCTCTTTAGAGCGAAACAATATTGTAGGATTAAAATGTTTTGTAGGATTAAATGAATTAATATAATTCATTTAATACTATATAGTATAGGATTAAATAAGATTTAATGCTAACTATTGAAAATGCAATAAACGATTGAAAAACCGATTCGTAACGATTTCGTAGATCTAACACAATACGCAAGTTGAAATGAAAAAAATATTAAATAAGTGTTTGTTCTTATCATTACAAAAGGATCTTAATTTTCAAAAATTTTATTGTATAAATTCTATGTCAGTAGGAATTTTTTTGAAATCAGTTTTGAGCGAAACAATATTATAGGATTAAAATGCAGTAAGAGATTATGCTAACGATTGAAAATCAAATAAGCAATTGAAAAACAACAACATTTCATAACGATTTCGTAGATCTAACTTTAACACGCACGCTCAAATGAAAAATATTAAATAAGTGTTTGTTCTTCTCATTATGTAAAAGTGATTTTCATTCTAAAAATTTTATTGTATAAATTCAATGTCAGGAGGAATTTTCTGAAATTTATAAACCCTCAGCAATATTGTAAGATTAAAATTTCTATAAGAGATTTTATGCTAACGATTGAAAATGCAATAAACGATTGAAAAAAAAAAAAGATTCGTGACGGTTTCGTAGATCTAACACAACATGGACACTCAAATGAAAAATATTAAATAAGCGTTTGTCTTTTTTCGCTATGTAAAAAGAGATCTTAATTCTCAAAATTTTATTGCAAAAATTCTATGTTACGAAAATTTTTTGAAAATTTTAAACATCTTTAGAGCGCAACAATATTGTAGGATTAAAATGCTGTGAGATATTATACTAACGATTGAAAATGCAATAAACAATTGAAAAACGATTTCGTAGATTTAACACAATACACACCTCAACTGAAAATTTTAAACAAATGTTTGTTCTCATTATGTAAAGGGATTCTAATTCTCAAAAATTTTATGTAGAAATTCTATGCCACGACAATTTTTGAAAATTTTAAACATCTTTAGAGCGCAACAATATTGTAGGATTAAAATGCTCTGAGATATTATAAACGATTGAAAATGCAATAAACAGTTGTAACAAAGCCGATTCGTAACAATTTCGTAGATCTAACACAATACGCAATTTCAAATGAAAAAATTTAAGCAATTGTTTGTTCTTCTCATTACGTAAAGGGATCTTAATTTTCAAAATTTTATTGTAAAAAATTCTATGTCGCGAGGATTTTTCTAAATTTTTAAAACCTCGTCAGATACAACAATATTGTAGGATTAAAATTAATGAAAGAGATTTTTATGCTAACGATTGAAAATGTAATAAACTATTGAAAAAAAAAACATTTCGTAGATCTAACACAATACTCACGCTCAAATGAAATATATTAAATAAGTGTTTATTCTTCATTACGTAAAGTCACATTAATAAATTTTATTGTAGAAATTCAATGTCAAGAGGAATTTTTTTGAAATTTTTTAAACCTCGTAAAGAGACGAAACAATATCGTAGGATTAATATTACTATTATTCTAATCATTGGTAACAAATAAATTACTGAAAATAATCTATTTCAATACGGATTTTATGTAATTACATTTTGATAAGTAGGAAACATGCTTCGTCTTTGTATTCTTGTCTCAATCTGTTTCATGAAAATGAATTAATTTATAAAAAGTTTGAAAACATATATTATTTTCAAGATAATCAACTTAGCGACGGATAAATGGATTACGTTATCTATTTTTAAGTATGTCTTCACAAATAATCCTTCAGAATTCATGACATAAAATGAAAGACATTTGGTTTCCTTTATTCGGATGCGAAGGATGGATGGGACGGTATACAATTCGTAATCCCTACTGAACCACACCTTATTTTTATTGATTACAATACATCACACGGGAAAAGAAAACCTTAATGATGTATGTGAAGTTTTGTTCAGAGGAGACATGATCCTAGGTAGATTTTTACAGTTATCAATTTTAAATTTTTTTATATACTTCATAATAGACATTTCAAGCTGTGAATATTTTTCGTGGATGCCTCAAAATTCAAATAATTTCATTATGAAATCAGTAACTTTAAATAAATTGTTGCAATCTCTTTCACAAGCGCGACTTAGTAAAGAATTGTTTTTTTTCAAATACAGAGTATTATAGTATGTGACTTGGATATGCCATCAAGCATGAGAATTTTCAACTTCACATTTTTCATTTTTTTCCCTTATAAACTCTGTTTCTACATTTTTGTATTTTATTTGTTTAGAAACTTGAACAATAACTTTCTTATTGAAAACCTACTTATTTACCTTCTACTGAATTAACTAAAATTATGTTAAATACTATGATAAACCTTTTGACTTTTTAAGGTTCAATTAAAGAACGTTTATTTTTAGAGATTTAAATTATTTAATTACTTTAATCAATAAATATTCAAAGACAATTTTAAAAAGTAATGATATTTACAACTGAATAATTGAATATATAACATATATATTTATAAATGAGTTTTAATTAGGTGGACTTTGTGCATTGATTAATTTTCTATTTTTTATTATAAACATGTATATACATCTCTATTAGGACTTATATTTCAATGAATGACAGTGAATAATGTAAACAAGTTCCTTATAAATAAGAGGAAATTATGTTTTACTGTATATTTGAATTTTTAAATGAGCAAATGGAACTTCAAATATTAGAAATATCTTTAAAATTAAATAAAAAATATTTAAATCACCCGAAACTAGAAATTCATTAGAAAAGTAGATTATAAAATTATTTTTCTTTTTTTAAAGCTAGGAAAAAATTGAAAGGGGGAGAAAAAAATGCGGTACTGTTCGTCCACCGATTGCGTGGGAAATTAGCAAGTGGCCAAGTCGGACAAATTCAATCCCGCTTAATGGGGGAGAAAGGTAATTTCGGAAGCGTTTTAATTACAGCTAAAATAATCTTAATCTTTAATTAAAAATTTTATATTAAATAAAATATTAATTTTATAATAAATAATAACAAATTAAAAAACTCTACGATAACATTTTTTTTTTTTCTCTCATAATTGCTCTGCACTATGTATATCTGATTAATATCCTAACAAGTAATCGATTTGTCCGTTTCCGCCTTTAAATCGGATGTTTACCTTTACATACAATCGGTGGTTGGACTATAAATAAGTGTTGAAAAATCCATGTATCTGGTAACAACTTCTATACAGTGGCATATCTTCAATGCATAAGCGTTGCCACCGATTAGAGTACATGGGTATTAGGAATCGCTATTTTTTTTTTTAATGAAAACTACTTTATATTTGTGCCTCCCCCCTCCCAAATAAAACAAAGAAAGAACTTATGCAACTTGTCTGACAACAGCTAAGCATATTGTGAAAGAACTCATTGCAGATTTCTTAACATAGACTGTTGCCTCTAGAAATTTTCTTAAAATGAAAGAATTTTTTGTATTTGTGCTACACATCAGAAATGTCAGGAAAGAAATCTCGCAATAGCGACTTACTATAAAACATTTTAAACTAGTCAAGTTTCATTCACTATTCAATTTTTAGTATGTTCACTGTCTACTAAAATGTTTAGAAACAATCACTTACTGACGGTCTCAGCCATTTTATGGCACCGTTGCAGCCCCTACTGTAGTAGATGGACGAATCCGTGGCCGGAAAGTCGGGTCCTCGAACAGCGTGCCGGACTTGAGACATCTGTCCCGGATCTTTGCGAAATCCTGGATCTCTCCTTTGGGTCGGAAGCCGGAACCCCTCTCTCCATACTGGAAAAGAAACAAAAATTTGTTAATATATAGTCTTACATAAAACTGCAATTTCTTTGACACATTTAACTTCGCTGTCTTGAAACAACTTACAATATCAAAATCTGAAATAAATTATTATATAATTTTTTATCTCAACAATATTTATTGCCAAAAAATATTCTACATTTTAAAGTAGAATTCAACAAAATAGATATAGTTGCTGCTAAATAATATATTAAACTGCCCAAACCTGTTGAATCAGCACATACTAGTATTTGTGAACAAATGCTTTTGGGCAAGAACATCAAAAACATCAATTTCACGTATAAAAGTAGCACCATGTACTATAATATTTAAATAATATACGTAACATCAATCAAGTTAGGATCCACCATGCATTCCGATATTTATATAGCAGACCATGTGTGAAGAGCAAAAGAGAAATATTTAAATAAACTTTACTCGATATATATGTTACCCTTAGAGTGTTCTATCCTTTTAAAAATTACAAGTTAGCTAGTCATTGCTTTGTTGCATTGGTTTTGAGTTGTAAAAATAAATGATACGTTTGTATCAACCTCTCCTCTAAATTCTAACATTTCAGTAATCATACTCACCTTATATTCAAAATTTTTCGAAAATTAAAAATTCTATTTTCGTGAAAGTAGTAAGATAAAGGATGTAATTAACGCCATTAATCCTCAATGGTGAATAGACACATATCAGGCCATAATCGTACCATGCATAAAACTCTTAATTTGTTTTTCATATTCATCATCATCATCAATAGCCCGACAGTCCAGGGTGGACCACAGCTTTCCTTTGAAGAGATTTCCATGCATTCCTCTGGGTGACAAGGGTCCTCCAATTCTTAAACTTTAGTGCAGAAAATCTTTTTCAGCTGTGTTTATCCATTTGAGACTGGGTCGTCCTCTTCTGCTTTATCTCTGTGGCTTTGCTAAAATGAGTCTTTTTTTACAGGGTTTAAATCCTTCATTCTAAATACATGAGCAGCTCAGTTTAATCTATTGATTTTTAATAAATTTTATAATATCTGGGTCTTTATAGCATTTTTATAAATTTCTGAGTACAACTCAGAAATTTATAGTCAGAAATTTAATTATTTATCTATATTACTTAGTTTTATTATATATATAAAGAAATGAAATATATACGTTAAATAATTTTGAAGGGTTTTTTTTTCTTGACGGACCCCTGGCCAATTATATTGACAGTTATTTGCTGCCTTTACAAATCTGTGCACCCTGTTCTAGTTGACATAATTATTATTCTTGTTACAAGTAGTTGTCTTGCATAGTTCTTAATTTACTTAACAATGTGTGACTCAGAATTACTCCCTGAACACCAGATTGTGAAAAGTTTATAAAAATGTGATAATGTTAAACATCATTTTGTTCTTCTGTGAACGACATTGACGAAATATTTATAAAGCAAATGAATAATTGTGAAACATTTAAACACAGAGAATACTAATTTATCTTTTTACAATTTTTCTTTATCTGATGTTGCATACATGTATTCTCAATATTTTCCCCCACGACCACGAGGGAAGAATATAAAATATAAACTTTTTTATTCACATAATTCCATGAATAATGAAATTTTATTCTGAAATTAATCACGCAGTTTATATTCTGTAAATAAACAGCTATCAAAATGTATTCTAAAAAACTTAGCGATGAATGCGAAAATATTATTCGCATATTTGTAAGTTCGTTTGTACATAAAATTTTCACTAAGCCCCACGTACTTGTTATATTCATTGTAATTTTATATTATTATATACAAAAATTGTGAAGCTTGTGAGCAAAATAAATATCAAATTGTAATGAATAGTTCAGTCCTTCTTTCGAAAAATAATTGTTGTTAGACATGATAACAGATTCATCTTTTACCTATTTATGATAAATATTCATAAATTTTGTTGATAAATTTTTCACTGAGCACAATTTACTAGTTGCCTTTATTATAGTGTTATATTATTGTATGGAAAAAATTATGAGGCTTGCGAGCAAAATAAATATCAAATTGTAGCGAATGTCCTATCCGTTTTTTGAAAAATGACTGTAAGATATAAAAACACTGATTCAACTTTTAACTATTTATGATAAGCATTATCCATAATAATAATATTAAATACGAAACACAATAACAGTCGTCGTTTAAGGATTATCGAAGAGGTCTGCACTCAAAGAAGATTCTTTTTGACTGCAAAGCGAGGTGCATGAAAGAAATTGTTCAAGGCAATATCTGTCCTATATTCGCAAGAATATATTATTTTAAAAACATAGTTAATCTTTTTCATAATTTCGACGGTTCAGTTTTTGAATATATGCACATATAATGTATTTTTTTAATACATTGATTTTTCACTACTTTGGCCATTATAAAAATAAATATTTTTGTAAAAGTGGGATAATCTCACGGGCTGGAAAAATGTTCAAGCGGATTGGTCACTGGTTTAGAGATATGATTCTCAAATTACATACAAACAGTATTTGATTTAACGTAGATATAAAGGTTGAATTTAGCAACTGAAATAATTCCTTGAGTAAACAACATAACAAACATTTATATATGCAATTTTATAAATGTGAAAAGAAACTCTACAAATATTTTCTAAGATTGGTCTAAACGCTGCATTTTTTGACATATTTGACAGAAAAGAATACAATCATAATTAAACGCATTAAATAATGCAGAAAAAAATATGCAACAGGAATGAATATTTTCTACGCATGTATGTCTTCAACAAGACTCTTTCATATTTAAAACAGAATATTATAATAAAATTTATTGTATTTCTTATACGCTACATTTTTGTAGATATTTGACAGAAAATGAATACAATCATAATTAAATGCATTATAATAATGCAGAAAAAAATATGCAAGAGGAATAAATATTTTTCTTGCGCATGTATGCATTATTTCAATTTTTTTTTTTTGCATTATTTCATGTATTTAATTATGATTGTATTCCTTTCTGTCAAATATGTTTAAAAATGCAGCGTATAAGAAATTCAATAATTTTATTATAATATTTGTTTTAAATATGAAAGAATTTTTTTGAAGACGTACATGCGTGAAATATTTATTCCTTATATTTATTTTATTTTGCGTAGAAAATAATTATTATTTCATGCATTTTCATTGTATACATTATTTAAATAATGCAAAAAAAAAAAAATTTAAGAGAAATAAAAATTTTCTACGCATGCATATCTCTTCAACAAAAGTCTTTCATATTTAAAAACAAACATTATAATAAAATAATTGTATTTCTTATACGCTGCATTTTTTTAAAAATATTTGACAGAAAAGAATACAAGTATAATTAAATGCATTAAATAATGCAGAAAAAATATGCAAGATGAATACATATTTTCTACACATATCTTCAACAAATTTCATATTTTACTTTTTTATTTTAATTTTTAAAAACTGTTCTAAGCTAATTATTTCACAGAAAAAAAAAAAAAAACCCTATTTAAATTGTTAACTAATTACGTGATAAAAAAAGAATCAATCTTACATTACCTTTAGATTCAATATAACCATTACAGCAAGATTCCAACACTGTTTTTTCCTTTCAGACTATTCCAACCATGGAAGATTAGGTTAACACTGGAGCTGGCGTGTTTATTTAGATTTCAGCATAAGTAAACTGCGAAATGTGTAACGCACTAAATAAATCTACTTAGAGGACGCAGGATATAGTGCGAACGGAAGAAGATATTGTTAAAAGAAAGAAAAAAAAAAGTGTCACTTTTTTAATATCCGGACTGCATTTGACAGATGTTTGCAAACGATATTTCCGAGAGTTGACCTTAATAATTATGGACAAAGTGAAGTGAATTAAAAGAAACAAACGATTATAAATAAATCGGCAGAGATTGTTTCCTGATACGAAGTGATAGCAATGCCATATCGGAATGAATTTATCGGCTGAATGGATGTGTTATCACAAAATGAAATTAAAAATACTATATTTTTTTTTTTTAAATGATAATACTTTCTTGCGAAATAATCTCGTTTTTTAATGAATGGACTTTATTTAAAAACATATTATTTTCCATTTCTATAGATCTTATCTAGTTTATAGCTAAGAATTAGTAACAGAAATAGTATATTTTTCATTCATAAAATTATAAAAATAACGACAAAAAGCGTATTAAAATATCTTGCTTACTAATCCTGTTGTTGTTCTAATGCAGCTGGCAATACAGACAGTTAATCTTTATGCCATAAGCAAAGGCTGCACTTTTTTAGCACTACCCAGGGGGCACGTGTAATTTGAAGGCTACTAATACTAAAATCATAAATCTTAAATTACAATATTATTAGGTATTTCAACATACGCTATATGATGAGAAATATTTAAACATCTGTAAAATTTAGTTCTCACATAAACAAGTCGAAAATTATCATGGTAATCCTTTAATTTTTTATTTGTAGAGGTTTGAAATAGCCTATTGGATATTCCGTTAGAGATATAAATTTATAACTCGATAAATGAAATCGAATTGTAAGTTTTCGTGTTTAGTCTGGGAAGCATAGAATAAATTTTTAAATCAGAAAGTCCCTCAAGTTCTAGGATGGGTGACTAAGACACTTATTTACCATATGTCAATAAAATTGTTGCAAATTTTAGAAGAAAATGAACAGCTTAAGAGTTCCTAAGTAGCCTGAATCTGCTACGCATATGATGTTTCAGGGGCGATCTTTTTGCTGCTGTAATATATTAATATATTAAGGAGGCTGATTTCTAAATGTTCGCCATTTCTTCTGGAATATCACGACATATTCGAAAAGAATAGTTGTTATTTACGAACTGGTGTAAGCAGATGTAACATGCTTTTCATAGGTTATTTCAATTTCTGCAACAGGTGTTCTATAAGATGCAGATTACGATTGTGTAACCCATTCTATTTCTTCGCCGTTTATATTAAATACGTAGGTCTGTTTGTTGTCAGCTGTGTGCAAGAGAAATCGGTTGTAATAAGACACTGGTTGCAAAGTATAACCACAACGTGAACAACGTTCCTGAATCCTTTAAAATATTAAGATTCATGTATTTATAATTCCATCCTGGAACTACAGCAGTTGTGTCAAAGCATGAGGAAGGACTCCATACTATAACCTTTTCACCAAACTTTACTTGAAGAATAGGTAAATCTTGACAGGAAAAGGAATTATGTTCACCTTGTATTTTTCCTACCCAGACCTAGCTGACGCATTGCTAGAGAGTAAAGTTCGAAAGAATGTCGCCATTGTTTGAGATTCATCACAACTCTTACCATTTGCATCAACATTCTGTGGCTTTTACGCCGGAGGCGTCCAGCTCAGTCACTGCTTTCAGAAATCAAGAAACTCGTTGGCGATTGTGGCAAAGTGTGTAAAGCGTCTCGCACTGACAGTCCGGCTGCCTGGTGAAAGTTAGAATCTTCTCCCAAACGCAGGAACATGCGGGGAATTTATGTTAAAAGTCCCACCCAGATTAGAACGTGTAAGGGACGAATGGCTTTCACCAACTCATTAAAAATCCATTTGACAAAAAATCATGTCTCCGACAAGAGTTGGTTTCTTCCGCACATCAAAGAGACCCTATTAACGACCAGCTGTCACTTACAGCCAGAGACTTATTTCTCGCTGTCAAACGGAGACGAACGAAGCGAGATCACCTAGGGATGACTCGACTGGCAACGTGCTGTCATCTGGATGGTTCTTTAAAGTCCTCCCTGGTAGGCAATATTACTGGCTATTTGTGACTTAAACACAAATCCCACCGATGACTAGCAATATATATACCATTTCTGTATATATACGAGAAAATATCTGTTTAAATACGATAAATCATCACATGATTTAGTTCTATAGAGAGGTGAAATGGGTCTTTCAAACAGAATTTGATAGAATTATTTATAATGAATTTCAACAATGCCTCGAGACATACCATACTTTACTCAGAGATTCGATATTCTATGGCCCGCATATATATATATATATATATATATATATATATATATATATATATCGGTATCTGGGCCATAAAGCTCGAGCGTTGTTGAAATTCATTATAATTCTATCAAATTCTGTTTGAAAACCCATTTCACCTCTCCAGAATGGAATCATGTGACGATTTATCGAACAGACCTCGTTTGAAAAACGGTAGTATTTTCTTAATGATTTAGTTTATATGTATCATTATTATAACAAAATATATAATTTATCATCTTATACATTTTGTTATAATAATGATGCATTAATTTTACAAAATGTATAAGATGTCCAAAAGTCTTCGAAGAGATTATATTCTACAGTTAATATTAAAAAAAAATCTTTTCTTTCCTTTCCTTAAAATCCTTTTTTCCACACACACACACAGTTTTATTTTTTTTTCGTTTATTGTACGTTTCCCATTTTGCAATGATTTTTTTATTTTACCTCCATTCCTTATGTGCCAGTCTGTATTTTCTCTGTTGCACTTAAGACCGAATTTAATCAATTTCGTGAGGTGACTGAATAATTTTGTCCATATAGATACATAAAAAAGTTGAATATCTTGCAAAAGTCTACTTGTGCTTCACATTTGATAAAACTATTATTTACTGAATGTCACATGCGTCCATATTTAAAAGATGTATGAGGAACTGCTATGTATTCAATATGCAGACACGCAGATCTACATATGTATGCGATATGAATATAAACTAAAGAGGATGCGGCACTTCACATTAATGTTAAAAATACAGAATATTAAACTGAAATACATCATTTTTCAAAGAAACACGGTTTTTCTTTCATTTTGTATTTATATCATTAGAAATTTTTTTATTTATATCACTTTTATTTTGTATTTATATTACTTTTATTTAAAGATTCAAGTATTATTAATGAAAATTTTTTTCTTTAAACATAATTAATAAAGAAAATTAAGCAATCATCAAGAATTTTCCTATAATAACAGTTCTTGTAAACTTAGTTATAGAAGACTTACTGTTTTACAAGTTTCCTTGATTTTAATTTACACTAGAACTTCCCACTCCGCCCGATTCGTGGCTCAGGGCAACGCTCGCCAATGGTGAACATTAGGTCGGAGGTTCAGTTCGCCGACCACATTGTTGTAGACACTGTTTCAAAAAACCAGGAGGCGCGACTGGCGGTTGGTATGTTCAGCGTCTTGCTTCGTGTGTCGTACTACTGGATGGGAGTTTTCTGGGCTTTCTCCCATACGATATCCTCCTTCTACAGCGACACGACTCGACTCCGCATCGCTGAAGAAGGAGGACAGTGCCTTCCGGGAGGACTTTTAAGGGAAATACCACGCCTTTGCTTATCATATGGGTGAAAACCCGAAAAACTCCCACCAGATAGTTTGGATAACGATGCGAGAGGCTGAACATCACAAACGCCATCGAGTCTCCTCGTTTTTGAAACAATGTCTACAACCAAGCCGCCAGCGGATTGAAGCTCACCAGTGACGCACCTTGGCACTCTGCCACAAGTCGGTTAGATAAAAAATAAATGATTCCAATGTTAAAATTTTAAAATGATATTTACACTGCCAAGTATTTAGAATAATATTCTCAAGAACTTTTAAGCGGTTAATAATTTAAAAGCGGTTAATGAAAATAGTATTAAAAAAATTGATCTCAATGAGACAAAAATATTACAGAAAAGACAATTTTAAAAAAGATTCAAAGCTATTTTTCCGCTCCTTAATTTTACATATTTCTATTCAGTTATGTGAAATATCTTTTTAACCACCAATTTAATAAAAATTCCAACTTAAAAAAAAGTATTCGGAGCATTTTTGGACTTTATATAAAATATTTTATTTCATTAATCTAGGCTCTTTATTTTATATTATAACGACGACATATACACGTAATTTATGCATTTTCTTTTAATATGCATTTAAATATTTTTAAAGTAATACCTATCTTAAACGTCAGATTTTCTCAGTACGGTATTCTTCTACAATGGCGCAACAGCCCCAAGGAGGGCCAACGTCGTCTTCCTACTGGCAGATTTCGATGCATGGGGTGTTTTCTTTTTACTGGGTAGGTTGTCGACCCTACGCTCAACAATCACATTAGACTGGGACCTACGGTATAAAGTGGCTTCGAACCACTACAAACATCTATGGCACCACTAGGACTCGAACCAGAAACATGTGGCATCGAACGCCCCAGTCAGGCTGGTAGCAGGCCCAGTATGGTATTAACTACACAATATAATATTAGTTAACTTTATTATACAGAACTTATATTTAGATTATATAATTTTTAAAAATCTTTTTCCATGAATAACCATGCCTATTAATAACGATGTGTACAAATAATATATTTACTATTCGGGCATCAATTTTGTGGAAAACTAAACATCCGTTTTAAAAGCGGAAAAGGAACAATCGATTACTTGTTAGGGGTGCTAGCCATAATTATTTCACGCAAAACAGTTTTGAATAAAAAAAAAGTTCAATAGTTATTCTGGGGTTTTTTTCCGTCTAAATTTTGTTTTGATATTATGCAAATCAAATTTTTAATTAATAAAGATTATAATTATTTTTTTTATAATTAAAGCCCCTTCGAAATTACCTGTCTCCCCTTTTATGCTGCTCTGTTTGAATCCGCCGGACTTGGCCACTTGCTACTTTTCCACACAGTTAATTGTAGAATTGTAAAAGCCTGTATAAACCTAATAAATGAATCGATTTACTTAAAATCCGTTCTTCTGGTATTGAAGTTTTTTGAACCTGAAGAGTTTATTTAATTGAGATTGATTAAAACAAACTTAACGTTATATAAAATATGAAAATCTTTTACTCCATTGATCACTGTATAAGAAACTTGAAAAAAAGAAACATTTATATCTAATTAAAATTCTCATGAAATAATTTTTTTCTAAGCTTTAAAATTTTGCAACTTTCAGATAACAAAAACTTTTTTAATCGACATATTGTCTATAAGAAAAAAAATCACCCAACGAAAATTGATGAATTTGCATTTTTATAGAACTTTAAGGTTTTCATTTCAATGACTTTTATCTTTTCTGTTGCCGAGTAACCGTCAGATATCAGCAATAATTTTTTAATGTTTATTTAATCCAATGATAACTCGAGTGCAGTGTAAATTTTCTGCTAATTAAGTCTATAAATTATGTTTCAAAACCACTTAAAATATGATTAATCAGCAAAGTATAAAATAATAAAAATATTGAACAGATGTTTAGCAACATGACACCCACCTATAATTTCTCACGACAGTTGCTCTACGTTATTTACGATAAATCAATACAAAGGAAAAGATTAGAAGAAAAATAATATTTGCATAATATTCTTTAAAACTAACCAACTAATGGATTGTAATATATTTTTCACTTATCTTCAATAATATGGATGCATAAAAATGTTAGAACTTCATGTATAACCAAAATGGTATACTAGACAAAGACTACATTATATAGATATAGATATTACAAATTACATTTTTTAATCTAAGCACAAAAAGCTTCCTTGAAAATAAATGTACATTAATATAACCATTTGTATTATAGCTATAGTATTATAGCGTACGTATTATAACCATTTGAGATCATCATGAAATCTGCTTTTCCATGTTATCGGAACACACCGCTGGATATATTTGAATTGAAACCAATGCAGCGAAGATGAAATCCACATGAAGCTTTATGTAGAACCAAAATGATTCAAGCTAGACAAAGACTAAATGTACTTTTATATATATAGCCCAAAAAGATTTCTTGGAAATAAAATTACGTTAATGATCAGTATTATCGCCATTTGAGATCATAATGAAATTTTCTTTTCCATGTTATCGGAACACACTGCTGGATATGTTTTAAATGAATCCAATGCAACGAGCATGATAGCTACATGAAGCTTCATGTAAAACCAAAATGATTCAAGATAGATATACTATATCTATACTACATCATATATATATATAATTTTTAATTCGTTATAGAATCTATATCATGAAATCTAGAATATCTAGAAATATCTAGAATCATGAAATCTGCTTTTCCATGTCATCGGAACACATCGCCAGATATGTTTGAACTGAATTTTGAATTGAATTTAATGTAGCGAACAGAGATTTTAGATTATCATAACTAAATTCTTTCTTTCTAAAAATTTCTTGGATATTCATTAAAAAAAGTTTTTGAAATTTATCAACTTTTGAGATCGTATTATAGAAGAATTCTAACAAAAGTTTTTTTTTTTACTCCTAGAGAAGAAACATTTTGGTGACATTTGTGAAATTTCTAATATGAAGAGCCTTCAGAAGCGACTCGTGATTCAATTTGATTTATTTTTTTGTATTCTCTATTCAACAATAAAAAGCTCGCTCAAATAAAATTTATGTTGCATCCAACAGTTCAATGATCTTAAAATAAAAATAAATTTCATTTGCCTGTTCCTTGAAAAATAACCTCAATTTCAGCGAAATATAACTCTTTTACTTAATAGCCTTGAGAGTACTCATCATTATTGCTGTTAGTAAACTTTATCCATAGTTTTTTAATGTTAAGTGAAAACAGAAACTCATTTAGAACTTTTACGATTAAGAACACCTGTTACATTTTATTTTAAAAATGTTACATTTCTCTATTATTGGTCCACTCTAGTCATCAGAAGTTTTTGAGTATTTCCTAGAATTTCCAACAAAAGTGAAGTGGAAATCTGTGTTTTACAAGTTAACATATTCAAAAGAACATACAATTATCATACTAACAGTAGGTTTTCTATGAGTTCAATTGATAAATAATTTATGGTAATGTGATTAACTTCTTACGAGTTCTATAGGCATTTTTAACATTTAGTTTTACATTTTTTTTTTTATACATTCACTTACATGTAAAATCCCTGCTTTTTATTCAAAAGTGAGAAGAAATGACAAATTTCTCAATAAAATGTTTAATAATACAAAAATAATTGAAATGAGATTTGTTGAATGAAAAATATTCATATAAAATTCAAAAAAAAATAAATGTACAAATTGGCAAGAAATGACATGCGATTTCGTTTACTGATTTCTAAATAGAACATGGATTTCAAAACTCTCCAACGGAATTTTATCTTTTATTCACCGTAAAAAAACTAGACAAATATAATCAGATTTCAAGAAATCGAATGCAATTGTTTTTAGTTTTATGGAACGCAAAGTTAAAGAATGTGACTCACAAACATTGCATGATAAATCAAAAAAATTTTTTTTTTTTTTAATTGGAAACAAACAAAAAGTGAAAGATTGACGTATTTGTTGAAAATAATAATTAAAAAAAAATTTAGTTTATTTGCAAAAGGAAAATAATACAAAGAATACTGATTAACATCAATTTTTGGTGTTGTTGTTTCTTATCCCACATGGTTGATAGCAACAACTAGGCCAAGTTCATGAACTCATGTGTTCTCATGGAAGGAATGGGGTGAGGCAGCTTCTGTTGTGATGAAACAAGCGTAGGTAGAAGGTTAACTTGGCTCCGTGTCATTGAAGAAGGGGGTAGTGCCTTCTTTTGAGAGAACTAGGGGAAACTCACCCTGCATTTGCTTACCGTATGGGAGAAAACCCGAAAACTCCCGCTAAGTAGTGCGAAGTACCGAGACAAAATGGTGAACAAGAATACGAGTACGAGACGGACCATCCCATGAGTAATCTACTCATGGATGGAGGAAAAAGGGGGCAGCTTCAGTTGGGATGGAGCACCCGTAGGAACCCGTCTCCCTGTCGCTGAAGAAGGAGGGACGTGCCTTCCGGGAGAAATTTTATGATTGAACTACTCGTATTTGCTTGTCGTATGAGAGAACTCGGAAAACTCCACCAGGTAGTACGACTCACAAGGCGAGATGCTGAACATCACAAACGCCATTGAGTTAACTCGTTTTTTCAAACAGTGTCTATAACAAAGCCGCCAGTGGATGGAACCTCCGCTTTAATGCTCACCAGTGACGTACGTTGCCACTGAACGACATCAATTGTTAAATTATTTAAATAACGACAAATTATGTAGATAATTTAATAATGCGCATATATATATATATATATATATATATTTGAAGTAAAATGGAAAAATATATTGCCATACGGCCTTTATTTGTTTCTTTAAATCTAAAAAAAAAAAAAAAAAGAAGAACTTAAAGAAATCTGTACGTCATTAACTATTATTAATAATCTTATATGTGCCATTTATTGCCATTGTGTATTTTTTTTTTATTCTATATTACAGAGATTATGCAAATCTCTATATATTGTTCAGCGTATGGAAAAAAAGGGACCAATATATTTAATGTCAAGTGTGTATATAAAATTTTAAAGTTATCTTTTTAAGATTAAAAGTTGTTTTTTTTTTTTTTTTTTTCTTAATTTTAAGTTTTGAATTAATTTTTTTAATTTTTTGAACTTTTGTCTCAATCAAAGAGGATGATATACTTTTTTAAAATTGAAATTAGAATAACATCAAAAAAATGAAAATTTTAAGAATATTTGATTCTGTAAATTCAAAGTAGATTTGAGAATGCAGCCAAATACGAAAAATTAACATTTTAGTATTTGTATAATTTATAGTTTTCCACAAGTTTATTTTAATAATACAATCAATATAATTCGTTTTATTATTTTAAAGTGCCTTTTTAAAATTATGCGCTTCTAATTGAAAGCTTTATTTCGTTAACCTCATGAATTTCTTTGAATCAAGTACTTGGATAAATGACGCTAAAACTAAAGCTTTGTTGAATAAGTTAAATATTTTATTAAAACAAAATTTTTCATTTGCTATTTTAAACATGTACATGTTTTCAGCAAATATTAACTAATTAACTTCATTGGCACTACCGCCCATGGTGGGTCAAGGCCGTCTGTTTCTACCGGCGAATTTCGAGACAGGAGATGCTTTCTTTTTACGTGGTAGGGTTCACCGCACTATGCCCAGTAGTTATAGCAGTAGACTGGGCAGTATATTAGACTGGGCAGTAGACAGGTAGACCCTACTGTTTAAAGTAGATTCGGAACCACTACAAATAACCACGGTACCACCAGGACTCGAAATCGAAACCTGTAGCACCGAGTGCAAGAGCGCTAATCAATCGCCCATCAGGCCCAATATTGACAAATATGATTTAAATCAATTTTTTTAAAATATCCTTTGTAAAAAAAAAAAAAAAAAAAAACTACAATCTTATCATACACAGAAATAATGAGAAACCGTGAAAACATACTCGTGATGCAATTAAACAATTTCCATTTCAAATTGTTTAGTTTTTTATTCGAATTTATATTTGAATTTACAAATATTTTTTTTTGCAAGGTAAGAACCTTAAAACTCTTATCGGTCAAGCAGATTAGAGATGGAAAAAAGGGTTATTGGAAAGCTGTTATTATTATTATTATTATTGTTATTATTATTTACATGTAGAGATCTATGCAAATTTTTCTTTATTAATATTTATTTTTTGTTTACTCGTGCTTGTTTAATCTCTTTACACCATTTGTGTTCACCTTAATGCAGATAACTTAAAACAATTTAAACTTTTATATTTAAATAACAAATTTTTAGTGATCTAATTTTAAAATTTGTGAATAAAAATACAAATACAAAAGACACGATAAATTTTTTGAAAAATATGAAGTGTGTTTTTGACGAACGCTTATGATGGTTATTTAATTATGATGCATTTTAAATGCTAATTAAAATAAAATTAACTGAAAATTAGTATCAACTTTTCTGAGGCGAAATACTTTATATAAGTTCTTGAATTTTTAATATAACATCGCTGTCACTTCGTAAGGTTGATAGATATAAATAACTCAACAATAGAGAAATCTACAATCTATATACAGCTATTAATAAATGCAAATTCTAAGCTGCTATGATGTTTAAATAAAAATGAAACATATAAAGGCAATGGCAGTATTTTCTCTTGTTAGACAGGAGAAATGCTCAACAGTTGCAAATTTTTGAACTATTGATTCACAACATTACTATGCGGGTTTTCAAAATTTGAAAAAGACATTTTACTTCTTTAATCTCATTTAGAAATATGATCTCGTATAGAAATGCATTTTTTTATATCTCATTACGAGGTAATACATAACTAACATACTTAACTTAGGAATAAATACTTAACATAACTAGTTTAAAAACGACGTGTAATAAACTTGTTTATCATATTTCATTTATTTAAAACTAGATTAATTATCTTATATTTTCCGGAAACATTTAAAAGAAATGATACAAGGTTTAGATGTTATTTTTTTGTAAGAAAAAAAAAACCCTTCCAGCAACAAGAGAAAAAAAATTAATTTGAATTAAAAATTTCTGGCAATTGAGCATACACAATATTATAAATATTTACAATCAAAGAGTGTATTGGAGACCTTTGGTTTATTGGACCTCCCCCCCATCCTTTTAAACCTTTTGTACTGGGGGTAGAAAAAAAAAATATGAAAATACCATTGGACTAAGATTTATAAACTCGCTCATATAAACCCTTTCAAACTGTCCCGTTAAATTGAATGAATTAAGACGATAGAAATCAGATGAAAAATTTCCATGCTTCAAAGTAGCCAAGAATCTTTGTGTAAATCCGTAGCGTATGTAACTTGCCAAATTTGAAAACTCTTAAGTTGAAAACCGTGAATTTGTATAAAAGAATAAACAAACAAAATTTTAAATTTATATGAATTTTTTGGATAGAGATTATAGATAGCGAATTTTTAAATATAGATTTAAAAATTTTTTTACATTCAGTCAACAGAAATTGTCTATTTAAAAAAAATGCCTTCTCATTCACACAAATAAGCTGATATTCTTTTGAAATAAATATGATTCATTATTTATAGCTAAAAAAATGAGGAATTTTTTTTTTTGTCGGTGTATATGCAAAGGAAATAATTTTTTTAATTTTTTTTCTATAATTTCACAATCGCTTTTCCTCTTTCATTACAATTTATGAAAATGAAAAGAATGTTAATCTAGCTAATATAAATATGTAAATAGATTAAAAATCAAATAACACGGCAGATAAAATTGCACCAACTGATATTTTTTAATGTTGAGCAAACAGTATTTTTTGGTATGCTAGAAAAGGAAGTTCAAAAGTATAATTTTTAAAGTATTTACATTTTTAAAAATTTAAAAATAATTTCAAAATAAAATCATATATTAATTTTTATTCACATCTGAAATATGGTTTATAAAGTATGTTGAAAAAATTAGTGTCTTTTAAATCAGTTTTAAATTGGTAATCAAAAGATTAAATTTAATAATAAAAATGAAAATAATTTAATAATTTTGAGTTGTAAAAATATTTTTAAATAAATATAAAAGCATTTTATATAAATAATCTGAAAACCTTTAATAATTTTATTTAAACATTTTTTTAAGCATTAAATATTAAACTTCCGTAGTTATTTAAAAATAATCATGAAAATCTTTAATAATTTTTGTACTTTAAATTTAATTTCTTAAAATTATTTTAAAATAAAAGCATTAACATTAAACTCGCTTTGTGACAAGGTATTAAAATAATTATTTTTTTCTTATTTTAAATTAATTTCCACTAGTATTTATTTTCAAAACAAAAAAATAAAGATTTACTGTCTCTGTTTGACAGCTGTACGAACTAAAAAATTTAACATTCATAGTAAATAAACATTCATCATAAAGTTTTGCACACTAAATCCCCAGTGATAAAAAAATTTTATAAAATCAAACTACACGGAAAAAAATTTAAATATTTATTAAAGCTCCTTAACTATTATTTATAAGACCATATGTTTAAAAGTAGAGCCCCAACAAATGGTATTCCTCCCAATACGATGCTAAGGTAGGCAGTTCCGTTCATTAGAAAATAAAACATCAGCTTTTCTATCAGCCAGCCTATAAGAGTTACATCATCGACGGAACCACAACAAATGAATTTCGTTTCGGATATGTCTGGCACCAACACTGCATTCCGACTCCAAAAAGGAAAAACAAAACTAACCCACGAATAAAAAAATAAATAAAAAAAAAGTAGGAACTCACTCGTTTGATGGTCGTGAAACTCTTCCTGCTACTCGAAAAAGTCGTCACATATTCAACCGGCATCTTCTAAACAAAGTCTCAACAGCAATCAACAGAAACAGACATTCAACAACAATCTCCCATTTGCAGTGGTAACAACAACACAAAAGCACCGGTCAAGTACGGGCAAACCTTTCTTTGATGCTTTTATGTTTGTAAATCAAATCAAAGGCAAACGATTTCTTTAATGAAAGAAAACAGACCCTATGCCGAGAAGCGCCCGTGACGCAACTCAACACAACTTCCTCTTTGGGCCGGCTCGCTGTGGGAGAATGGAACCTCCGCGCGTTCGTTCGTTCTTTTTTTTTTTTTTCCTTCTGAAGAGAAGCAGCAGATGAGTAAGTCGCCGCCGTGTGTGTGGAACTGGTTCGTGGTAGCTACACCTGCCGTTGTTATCTTGTAGCCTTCAACGCATGCATTGTATATACCTCCTTGGGAAAAAGAGATACGCGCGACAATGAATCGGCTCTCTTCGACTATTTAAACTATGATATCATCAGTGATTACTTGTGTTTACAAACATGTGAAGGTATGTTCAGCAAATTAAAGCGAGAATTTTTGGCATATTTCATGAAGCCAACTGGCGTACCGATTAGCGCGCATGCTACATTGTACCTATTGTGCATGGATAGATCTACTTAACCCTCTTCATCTTAATTCATAGATACATTTAACAATTCATAGTTGGCTGCTTAAGGTTACTATAAAACATGCATACAAGATAAAGTTTCAAAAATTTAATATATCATCAGGTACTCTAAAAATTAAAAAATACTAAAAATAAATAAAAGTAAAATTTGTGTTAGAAGAAAAAGTTTAAGTTTAAATTCGGTGCAATCTTGGGACCGGTTGTCAATGCCACAAAACTATTGAAGATATAAATATGTGTGAACTCAGATTACTTGAAATGTTAGCGAACATGAAGGTAGGTTCGATTTGTATTAGACATTAAAGCGAGAAATTTTTGGCATATTTCTGGTCGAAAATTTCTTGCATTTAGAAAAAGTACGAATAAATAGGACTCGAACAGTGGATGTGAAATAAAAATATTAACATAAATATGTTTTATAACCGTTTCACCTGCAAGCCAGACACAAACCAATGACGTAACCACTTTTGATCTCTTATGTCATTAGTAATTGTTAAAGTTTATGAAATTTTGAATAAAAGAGTATATTGATAATTTATATATTATTGCATTTTGTCGATTTTAAAAACTATTATATAATTTTACCATTAAAAACGCCCGACTCGTGGTTCAGTGTCAATCGTACGCCGCTGGTGAGCATTAGGACTGAGGTTTCATCCGCTGGCGGCTATGTTGTAGACATTGTTTAAAATAAACAAAGAGACTCTATGGGTTTTGTAGTGTTCAGCATCTTATCTCGTTGAGTTCTGACTACTTGGTGTGAGTTTTCGAGTTTTCTCCCATACGATGCAAATGCGAAGGTTGATTTCCCCTAAAAAGTCCTCAAAGAAGGCACCGCCCTCCTCCATCATCACACGGAAAACCAAATTCTACCTACAGAGACTTTCTACCTACGGATGCTCCATCACAACAGAAGCTGTTCCTCGCCCCTTCCATACTTTCATGAGGGATACTAAAATCAACCACAACAACCCTTAAAAATACAAAATATATTCTATGCCTGGTTTATTACTTGTATCAAATGGATAACTGAGATTTTCTTTTTTCTATAAATTTTCACTACATATTTGTCACTAGATCTTTTATCGTTCACTCTTTACCCTGGAAAAATTTTTTTGTTCAAAAATGACAGAATTAATTCTCTAATATAGGAAACCAAATGTTAGGAATACATGAGCATAAACACTCTTTTTCTGCATCCTCAATTTAAATCTAAATGTTTGAACGTGTAAATATAAATTGAAATTTTTAAAAAATTTTAGGTCTTCCAATACTTGATGAATAGATAGAGACCAATAGTTTGAATGAATTTTGGTCTGGATACAATGTGAATGTCATAATGGTTGGAAAGCCGGCTCAAATTACAAATTCCTCTTACATTTAGTACACTGAAAACTTTGAGATTTCGTTAAAAGGACAAAACATGAGCAGTATCATTTCCTTGTACTCAATAAGAAAATAATAACGCATTTAATCTAAAAAGATATTTTAATATACAATATCTGTTAAAAACATAATGGAGAAACAGTAAATCGATCTCAGTAAATAACGACATTTACAAATTTTGCTGAAGGAAAATAAAACAATATAAACTTAAAATTTTGAGAGATTTTTAAGAGAAAAAAAGTAACGCAATTAGGATAAATATATTCGAAAAAATGTAATCAACTTTATATGGTTTTAATCAATCCAAACCAGTTAAAATAAATAAAAAAAAATAAATCTGAAAATGTGAGAAAAGCAAGTAAATGTATAAAAATCAAACACTAAATAAATCTACAAAAAAATATAAATTCAAAATACAGAAAAAAATAAAAATATAAAATCGACATGAACCAAACAATGAATGAATAAAAATATTGCAATCGTATATAACTCGTTCCCCAGTGGTAACGTTAGAATTTACTAGCATCAGCTGCCAGACATTAAGAAACGAGAAGATTTGGTGATGGTTGTGACAACGTGTGGTCAACATCTCTCGTCGATAATCAGGAGTTTTTGTAACGTTAAGACGACTATTCAACACATTCGTTCCCAAGTGGTAACACATGTATGTAGATGGCATTTCTGCAAGTTATTCATGGCTCAAATGTGAATGTTAGTTCACTATCCATTCGGAAATCGTTAGGCAACATTCAGTTGCCGAGTCATCCCACCATGCTGGTCGACCAGAAACGACGTCTGCAAGATTCGATGGTGATCAGTACGGCAACTTGTGTTAAACATCTCTACCTATAAAACTGTCAGCAAGCAACCTGATTAAAGTTGTTTTTCATGGCATTTCTCTCTGGTGCGACTGGACCGAACCTTGGTTTTCTTCAGCTATATCAAATGCAAATGCTGGGCAGTTACTTCCGAAGAGTTCTGCCTTTGACAAGATCGCCCGACATGAATCCCATCAATGGACTGTACATGATATGGACGTCTATCGAGACGCATTAGTGGAATGCCACGTCGAGTTGCCACCAACAATCAAGGCGATAAAAATATTAAGAATATCCATGTTAAAATCAGCATCACAGAATAGACATATCAGTATTTCATTTAAATAAAAATATTAACTGAAGTGCTATTCTTTATGTATAATATCTTTTAAATTGATCTATAAATTTAGAGAAACAGAAAAGGCCATTTTTTTGTCATGTATCAGTGGAATGATCACACCAACAGATGACGTATGATGAACATTGTCTTCCGGGAGGATTTTTAGAAATAACAGCACCCATTTTGCTTATCGTATGCGAGAAAGATTACAAAACTCTACCAGACAGCCTGACTCGATGCGAGCCATTTATAATCATTACCGCAATCACCGTAGAGTTCTCCCATTCTTTCTGTGAGCAATGACTGCAATTAATACCGCCAGCAGTTTCCAACATGAGTTTTCCTGCTGTTCTTTAATTGCCTATATGTCACAGATTGAGCAAAATATATATTGGACACCACACAAAAATCTGATTTTAACGATAATTAGAAAGCAAATAATGTAATCAATAATAAACCGAAAAACAAAAATGTCTTAAAATAAAAATTTCGGTTTGCCTTTCCTACAGAGTTGTTTTTTTTTTTTTTAATAATGAAAAAGGCGAAGAAATTTTATTCAAAGGAATAAAAAATATTTTATAAAATTCGAATGGAAATTGTAGTAAATGAACTGCTTTATTTAAATACATAACATTTAATCAATATCATCATTATTTATATTAATTATTAAAATAATAAATTAAATAACTGCATAAAATATCCCAAAGGAAGATTAGGAACTTAACAACACCTTGTTGGAACAGCCGTTATTGTAGCGTTGGGCTGTGGATGGGAACCTGATTCTGTTAACTTTTTGATTTACAACAAATTTGAAACAACAAACTTAAACTTTAGTTCAGTTCATTTTTAAACTTCAATCAAAGAGAACTTGTATAAGTTCTCATGACAGTAAATCAAAATTAACTGAGTTATCATCGTTTTTATAAAGATTTTTATTAATTCTTAATGAATTACCTTTCACCTGAGACTTTATAAAAGGCATCCAACTAGCCATAACCGAAAAAAGATATATTTTAACAGCAAATGGAAACGAATAAATTGAACAATAAATAAATAAATGCAATAATAAATAAATAAATTGTAATCTCTAATACACAATGCGTCCCAAAAATAATATAATTTTTGCATATTACATATTGCGATTATTTAAGTTTTAAAAAAGTTTGAGTAATTAATTAAAAAATAATTTTTAAAATATTTTTTTACTTCTGAATTTATACATAAAATGATTTTCATTTTAAAAACGTCAAATCAAATAATTATTACAGTAAAATCCATTTAGGTAAATGTATAATTAAAATTCTAGAATAATTATGATCTCAAACGTTAATACTTACATGATATTACAACTAAAATATTAAATAAATATTCAAAGCTACAAGTTCTGTGAGAAATAAGTTCCAGAACTTACTTTCATTTTACTGGATATATCATTCTCCTTCAGTACAAGTCCCATGATCAATATGATATGCAAACTAAAATCAGTTAACACACACAAAAATAAATCAAATATTTCCCAAACTGTGTTTTACTTCATCAAAAAGGACTTTACTCTTTTACACTTTCTCACTAGTTTAGTCAAGAATCCAGAACAGTAAGTCAGAAGCGTATACAGAAATTTCGAAATTTTAAAACCTTGTCAAACAGTTGATGGTAGGGAAAATTTTCCCTTCTACAGTCACGCTTGGTTAAAATGGCAATAATTAGTTGCAGCAAAGTTTTACAATTCAAACACAAGCAAAGGATAATTGGATTTCTACTGACCATACAACCAATTACAGATTGACACTTCAAACAAGCGTGGATGCGTTGTTTCCCAATAAAGGAAGATAAAAAAAGTCTCAAGAACAAAAAGTAATGTACAGTGAAAAGGAGGAGGAAAATTTGAATACAACAAATTATATAAGATTCATCCATCAAAATCTTTTATTAAATTTTAAGAATTGACAGAGAAGCATTGAGGGAATATTTCAGGTCATTACAAGTCCCTGACCCTTAATGATGATTTAATGACACGTATGCCATCTGGAAGAAATAATATCGTCCCTGAATTACGTTTGTATAGTAAAATTTTGTTAGATTGCTATAAACATTGTTTTAAAGGAAGTAAAGCTTAACTAAACAAAAATTATTTTGGTATATTTTCAAATTTGTAGATGTCCTTCGAGTTTAAACTATCAATAGATGCAAATTTTATGTTCCAAATAAGAAATATGGATTGATGCAACGGCAGTTAAAACATGTAATCCATAAACTCATAATTTTATTTTGTTAAAATGAAGGCCATAGATGAGAATATAATTTATAACTGTATACGCACTTAGTTACAAAGATATATATGGAGAGGATCTATCTTATTCCCTTCAAAATAATGATTTATTTCAATAGTAATGAGCTGCTTGATGGTCAATTGGCTAGTGCTCTGGACTTTGGTATCACAGGATTCAGGTTAGTATCCTGGCGGTGGCATGGATGATTATTAGTTGTTCGGCCACATTAAACTGTAGCTTCCGATTTCATTAGCCTAATAGTATGCACAAAATGACTGTAAAGCGACAAATCAAAACAATAATAATGAATTTATAATTTCAAACGAACAATAGCACAAAAAATTGAATTATTTAATAAGCAAATAGAACTTAATTTAAAATAACGTGCAATTTACGTCGCTTAGATAAATATGCAAATTGAAACAAGGACGAAAAAAAAAAAATGTTACTTATTACAAATTCCTTTTGAAAAAAAAAAAAACTAAATGAATAAATGTATAACGGTTAGATAACGAAATATTAAATGAAACAGGTTTTTCCCTTCCATTTCGACAAGATTTTTGTCAAATCGTTTCCTTATTTTTGAGGCTTTATTTTCTAATTTATCGATCTAAGCAATTACCATAGTGTTCAATGGAATGAATATCAGATGACTGGAGAAAGTTCTTCACTCGTTTTTGAACAACATTCTCAGAACAATCATTCTCGTAAAAATTGAGCGCTATGTTTTCTATTATTACCTTGTTGTCAGATGTATGATCTCTAAATTGCCTATAAAAAAAAAAATCGTAGATAATCTTTTAAAATGTTCAAAATGTAAATACTGATTCATTATATAGTCGGGGATTATTTCATCAACATAACTACTGGCACGAAACCTCAAGCCAACATCAGTTCGATTTTGGCTTAGAATTTGTTTCGATTGTGGTTAATAAAATTCTTCTCACTTTCCATGGTTCAAGCTTTGACATGTTTTTCCCACACTTTTTGCTATCTATTTTATCGCTGTTGTTCAGTTTATTCATACGTGACAAATAAAATAAAGGAAAGAAACTAAAAGGATAAAAAAAGGATTTTTTTGTCTATATTTTCATATTCTGTTGCAAAAGTCTTCTTGCCATTAGCTTAGTTTAGTATCAATTTTCTTTCAACCATGTTATCCTTCTTCCTATTTTTAGAACCATGTTATCTATCCTAATGCTTTTGAATTGTCTCAAGATTGCATGATTTACCAAAATAATCTTCAGACCACAATTTTATGGCACCCATTTTCAGATTTCCTTTCACTTCTCAAGATACGCAGTTGTTTTATAAACAAAGATCGATGATTTATTTTTGGATAATTTTAGCATTATGACATTGAATGAAATTTGCTCTCCCAATATAGTTTCGGTATTAAAATCCTTCAATTTCATATGAAAATCCTTTTTCTCTTGGATCCATTACTATATCGTAGAAAAATACATTGCTAAATTTACTAAAACCTTCAAAACTAACAGTAAACCGCCGCAAAGAACTGTGAGTAAGGCTTTTTGATAGCTGCACAGAAGAAACTTTTGTGTTGCTTTTCTTTTCTGATGTATGAAGGAAGGAAAGCTTGGATATTTAACAAGGACTTAAAAAATTCTGTTAATTTTCCTTTCTTATTAAATATTAACTCCAAAGCATTAAATAATATGCTTCAACAACGAAATAAATGTTTTATGCTGATTTGTGTGTATATTATGCCTACACTGCCATGATGTACTTATCCATTACTATTACACTTGACATTTAATAATCGGTAAGTCAAGTAGTACTGTCATCAAGTATTTAATATCAAAGGAATAAAATTAGGGGGAAAAAATAGTCTTATCTTCAGCGATGCCAATCTTTAGGAGAATCGGAAATATATACGAATTGCTTTAGGAAGCGATATGAAGGCGTACGCTCTTTCTTATCTGGAGATATCATAAAAAAAAAATAATAAAAAAGAACGACTTGATTTGTGTTATCAGCCAAACTGAACAGCACATACGGCAGATTTCCAGGTTTCTCCAAATTCAGCAAAATGAAAGAGTCTTTATGAGAAAGATAATTTACTTCAACTTCCGAACTCAATTCGTTCATGGGATTCATTACATAAAATTCTATTTTCTGTCGAACCTTAAGTTACATTTGATAATTGATTCCCAGTTACAAAAATAAATCAATTCCATGTTAAATTTTATATCGATGAAATGAAAGGAAGTATCTTTAGCTTTTTGGTGTAATCTGTGGTCGCCACAGTTTTTTATGTGGAATTCACAAATTGATTTGTTAAGATCTTTCTCATATTTTTTGATATTTTTTTTATTTAAACTCTTATTTTTTTCTTCCTGTAGTTATTTCATTTTATTTTGAAAAACATATTCCTCAAAAACAAATTTTTATAGATTATTGTGAAAATAAATAAATATGAATACTAAAACATTTTATATATGTTGTCACATCAAAAATGTGTTTATACCTTTTAAAAAAGTATATTTTTTACACAAATTGCTGTCTACTGTGTAAAAACAGCGGACGTTACGAAATAATTTTAGGACTAAATAAAAATTCATTAGTTAAATCTTAGTAAGGGTATCCGCATTGTTTAAAAAACCAGAGAATAAATTAAAATTTCAAAAGAATCAATGACATTTGTAACAGTGCATTGACAATCATGTCGTTTATGGCGGGTTCACCCACCCGACACGCAAATGCAGACTAGCTAATCCTAAAATGTTCAAGGCAATGTTCTTCCATAAGTTTTAGTTGAGCTGTTTGTGATATACAGAATGACCATAAAAAACTTTTACTATTTGGAGCCATCTACAGCTAAACTTATTGAGTGGAATAAATCCAAATGCCATTTATACTGTGGAAAGCATGGAGTAATGTATTCCGAAAAAAAAAAAAATGTTGCAGAGTCACCGATAGAAGGATCTTAATGTTGCTGTCGCTTAATTAATGGGAAATTTTCTTAATCGAGATAATTTAAATGCATATTTCCTGACGCATGCGTCATAGCATTAATAGTATTAACCCTTTTAAGAAAAAGGAAGCTAACTTAAAGTCAGGAGTTCTTTGATTGACTACTGATTTGTGCTTAATAGAGTTTTTGCATACCGTAATTTTATAATACAGTATTTTTTTTATCCCTAGCGCGCATGCTCAGAGGAAATTGCGCATGCGTATCTGTAATAATGTTTCCTATGAGCATGCGCGTTAGGGAGAAAAAAATACCGCATTATAAAAATACGGTATGCAAAAACTCTCTAATATGCGTTCTTTCTTGCATGAGCAGTAATGAGAGAGTTATCAGTCAATATTTTCCAACGGAATTGCTGCCTCGTTGCGTAATCGGTACCTTAAATCTATTATGTGGATTGGTGATATTACAAAAGAAAAAAAAAACATATGACGGAAAGAGAACATATGACGGATTGTTTCAAACACCAATTGAAAGTTTACGCTCAGCAATTGGAGAGTTTAATACACTAAATGCAATACCTTGTACACAGGGAATGTCAGGACATTAAAAATGTTTCCGCATGCTCCTCCAGGACGGCTTAATCATGATTAATAAAAGATTTTCTATGAATTTCATGCTGTATCCATTCCTTACTGTACATGCATTTTTTATTACTCGAATATTATTGAAATTTTTGAACACATTTCTCATGAATTCATTGTAATTAATGAAATGCTTTTGATTCCGCTCATTGCAAATGTTGAAATGTTGAGGTGGGAGTTTCTGTGGAATTCATCCCCCATACCATTCATACTTTTTTTTTTTCTTTCTAATGCAGCTGGCAAACACAGACAGCTTGGTCTTTGGATGCCTTAAGGCAAGTACTGCAGAGACGTACTCACTTTGCATTACCCAAGGGGCGCGTGTAACTTGAAGATAAGCCACGGACGCGGAGTAACAATGCCCCCGTAACGCTCTGCGATCCTATTAGACCGGGACCTACTTTTTTAAAGTGGATTCCGAACCACTACAAACAACCATGGCACCGCCGGGACACGAACCCGAAACCTGTAGTACCGAGCGCCAGAGCGCTAGCCACTCGGCCATTCAGGCCCATACCATTCATACTCTATATAAGAAATTTGGTTTCATTCCGTTCATTAGGTTTAGTAGACGTTAAACACTTTTTATTAACCAATCAATAATGACTCATTATTACCAAGTTATTAACCAAATTTCGTGGTATGGCATTTTTTTTTTTTCCAACTTCATTTAGCACTACCAAGACGAGCTATACAACTCAAATTTTTACAATGCATTATTTCATAACTTCCTCACCGTAACACTTATCACTGACAAGTTTAAAATATCAATTGCAAATGGACCGCAGGTTCTTTAACGTGGCCGCCAAAATTGATTCACACGTCAAGTGCGATTATTCGTTTCTTACAGGCAGAAGGCAAAAATACAGCAGAAATTCATCGGGATATGAACTGCGTTTATATCTGGAATTGTTTTAATTCATGACAACACACGATCATATTACTGTGATAACCAAACAAGTTCTTGCACAATTTCGAATGAGTGTGCTTGATTAACCGGTGTATAGTCCACACCTGCTTTCGGGTGACTCACCTGTTTAAGCAGCTGAAGATATGTCTGGCAAAATAACGATTTAGCTACGAAGAATTTCAACAGCCATAGAGATCTATCACAATATATGTTGGTAACTTATTGTGAATAGATCATATTGGAAATTTCTCCACTGATATGATAAATGTTTCAATGTTCATGGTTACTATATGAAAAAATAACACTGATTGTACTAAAATCTTGGTAATAAAATCATTTTTTTATTTATACTTGTCTTTATTTCATGTCCCATCGAAGGTTGGAAAAAAAAAAATCCCTCGTATTAATGATTCGTTAAAAGTATATTTTAATAGCTAATGTTTTTTTCAAAATGTCTTTATCAAAAATTTATTAAACTCGGAAACATTTATTTTTTAAACGATTTAGAAATAATAAGGAAAACATTGACAACTTATATTAAGCTGTTTAATTATGACACGAATATAAACAACGGATACAGGCTGCTAATTAGCTATAAAAGCTTTTCAAAAACATTTATGCAATTAATAACTAATTAGGCTATAAAATAAATAAAACAGGTTAATTAATTGGCTAATGGTGTCGAGACCGCTATAATTTGACGTAATCAGTGATTCATTACATGGTTAGAGGAGAAAAAAAATGCTAAAGAGGGCAGCACACAAAGACAGCAAAGAAAAAGAAAACAGAAACATGATAATCCAACACACATCCTACGCTCAGACACCAAATCTATTTGATGTGCTCATCATCCATTTTGATTATTATTATTATGAGCATCGTCTTTATTAATGTGTCCAGCATTTACGATCTGGATTTCGTTTCAATGGAAAGTTTTCCCGAAATCATTAAGAGTTAAAAAACCTCAATAAAAATATCATTTTGACATCTTTTCGTATAAACATTGGAGAAATGTTAAGTTTTTTAAACGAGTTTAAAATATATAATAAATCTAAAACTGTTTCATTACGAAAACATAGAAATCTCTGTAAAATGCATTTTTACTTTTAACGTGCATTATTTTGCGGGCATATTTTGTGAAAGATAAAACTTCACATGAAAATTATAATGGAAAAATCGACATGCCAGCGAAACTTCGCAAACTTAATCAACAGCATTTAGTTTTCGCTTAATGGACGCATATATTGCTTAGCACTTCTCACAATAATTTAAATTAAATAAGCAATGTAAACTCAAATCAATAATTCAAAGGACCTCTATAATTAATTTATTAATTACATTTTAAAAAATTGCATTATTCTCGGGCGTTGATGAGAAGAGAAAATCTTCTTTTTTTGAATGGGCATTCGTAGTACGTTTATAAAAGCATACACGACAATTTTTTTTCTTCTCCATTGCCGCAACAACCCCATGGGGAGGGGGCAAGGTCGTCTGCCTACTGGCAGATTGCGAGACAGAAGAGGCTTTCTTTTACGGGATAAGGTTACGACAATTTTAGGTAGGTGAAATGATGCATAAATATGTTTCGTATTTATCAATTCGCAAATATTAGCTATAACTTGGGCAACAGGTAAAACAACTTAATGAAAAGGTTTCAAAATTTCTCAGCTATGTTGAATATGAATATTTTTACCTTACACATATAAACTTAAAAATCCATAATTCAATCATTGTCAATTATCATTGTTTCAGAGGGCCTGAATGGCAGCTAGTAATTTTTCGAGTCCCGGCGGTGCCATGGTTGTTTGTAGTGGTTCGGAATCCACTTTAAAAAGAGGTCTCGATCCAATAGGATCGTAGAGCGTTGAGGGCATTACTCCGCGTCCGTGGCTTATCTTCACGTTACACGCGCCCCCTGGGTAATGCAAAGTGAATCTCTGCAGCACTTAAAAAAAGACCAAGCTGTCTGATAATGTTTCTAAGAAAACAGAGGCTGAAAAACTGAATAAAATCATAATTACTTAAAAAGTGATAATGTAATACAACCTTTACGTTATTTTGGAATGCCAGACAATTCGACTTGAGGTTATTCGCCTCTAAACCGACAGATGTGTAGCACATTTAAATTGACGCCAGGTTCACCACGGGAGACCTGTATGTTCCATCTAAATATGCCACCGAGGCATCTGGGGGCGAGAAATTGTGCACCATGAAACCACCAGGCGGCTCTATGATTTTTTTTAGAGAAAGGGAATTTTCCTTCAGCTATAAGGCACCACAGTTTTTGAACGAAACCCCCATAGTGGCATCTGGGAATTCGCATTTTCTTCCTCGAGTTCAATGGAATGACATCATGACTTACATATTTATTGCATTCCAATTTCAAATCAAACTTTCCCAGAAATCAAAAGCGCAATCTACTAGGAACAACATGTTACAATCATCATGGGAGATGGCATATATTAGAAATAATTTTCTTTTTAAAAATTCACCAATAAGTATGCATATGTGTAACTGTTTTGTAAGATATTATTTATACAAATTATTTCGTTTCTTCTGCGGATTTCTTTATATTACTGCTGAAGTGAAATTGAAATGAAACGAAACATCAAAACAATCTGGAATCAAAACCGCATTTTATTTGTCCCCCTTTTTATGTATTAGTGGTTGCCAACGTGGCGGGCGGGCTGCAATTTTTATGAGTCCTCAATATATTACATATCGAGCCCCAAACCCCTATCATCCGTACAATATAAACGCTCAAACGCAGCGTCGGCAAATAGCTATCAATGTTATGCCACTTGCTTGCTATTTAGGAAGATTATTACTTCTGGTACATTTGGTAGTCGTTCTGCAGAGAAGCTTAGCGAGTTTTGGCTATTAGCGACCATATCACACATGATAGTTGCGTTCCTCACAATCAAATACATATCGTACTGGTTAATAAACATATCTTTATGTTTACCCATCATGAGTAATTGTAAAATAAAAAGAATTTATTGCTTTAATGATGACCGGGAAGAAGAATTTTGTTTCATTGATTTCAAAAGTTTGTGTTTATTGTGCAATAATAGTCTGGCGATCTCGTAAAATGTAACATAGAGAGACATTTCAAAATTCTTCATTAAAATTTTGATGCTGACTATCATGTTGCCTGTTGGGATGATCGTATTCCTAATGAGGAGAAAAAGATATCTTCCTTAAAATCAGCTATTTCCAAACAACAACAAAATTTTTTTGCTAAATCTTTGGAATGGTCTGAAATAGTAACAACTGCGTCATTTAAAATCTCATTTAAAATTTTTCGTCATTTAAAATTTTTATTTCTTCATAACTAATAAATGTATGAAGAAATAAAAATCACATACAAATGGGGATTTGAAAGAAATTTGATTAGGATTTGTTAGAAGCTTCGTTATTTGAAGGGTTTAAAAATAAATCATAAATAGTTTCGGCTATAGATACTTTGCAATTGTCAGTCAGTACAATAATTAGAATAATTGATACAATTTCAGATGATTTAGAAACACAACAAATGATATGAAAATCATTTTCGTTTCGCTACAGTTGGATAAATCAACAAACGTAGTAAACATTGTTATGTTACTGCTATTACACTGCACCACATCAAGGTGCCCAGAGCTGAGTTGCCTCTATACAGTTTGGAAATGATGTGGGGGAGAGAAGTCCTCCGTGACGTTCTTACAGTCATATGAGACCGTTACCTACGGCCCAAACGTAGATGTAAACATCACTTTTTTTTTTTCCTTCTACTTTGTTCAGTTAGCAATTTAAGTAAAAATAGTGTTCAATGATTTTTCTGTAATAGAAGAATTCTTTAAAATCCTTTCACTAAAGAAACGTACTCGACTCCAAGATATATCTTCCGCATTTAAATGTTTTGCAACGATTAATTAAGTAGCATTGCGGAACTTAATTTTAATTATTACAGCTGGAGCATATTCAATAACTGGTAAAAATATTGGATTTATTATTTTATGCTTTATAATATCATTTATAATAAAAATTATTAATTATACTATCATGGGAAAGGCAACACAGATTAATTAAAATACTTTTGGAAGAGGAAAATAACGATTGTAATTTACATAATTATATGAGATGACTCAGCAAAGTTAAAATAATTGAAAGATTTATCCATCTTTTGCCAGAAATAAAAGAATTTCTTTCATCAAGGGCAGTACGAGCAATTAGAAAACAGTCATTGGTTGATGGATTAGCCAATGTTTCAGTCAAAGTTAAATTAATTAAAGTTGAAAGTTGGGAAAATTAGATTTTGCTAATGGGATTGGTGAAGTAAATGGATTTGACATTAAATTAAGATTACTGAAATCACATTTAATAAAAATTTCGTTAACGCACTATCCAAATGTGACATAAAATATTATCTAAAAATTGGTTAGCAAAACATTGAATGCTACAGCATATATAAAGTTATAAAGAATTTTTCAAAATAATTTCATTCTCGATTTTACATCTTACAAAATTAGAATCTGCTGCAACATTTTTGTTGTTAATCAGTTTAACCTGCCTTCTAAAGATGCATCTGTTGGTATCGGTTTGGTTTGGTTTGTCGCTCCACGGTCATTTTGTGCACACGGCAGGCTTAAACAGACCGGGTTAAAGTGTATTCCGGACCACTACAAATATCCATGGTACCACCGGGACTTGAACCTGAAACCTGTGATACCAAGCTACAGAGCGCTAGACATTTGGCCATTCAGGCCCCGCATTGTTCATTTAACAATTTAAGTAAAAATGGTTGTCAATGATTTTTCTACAATAGAAGAATTCCTTAAAATCCTTCCACTAAAGAGGTGTACTCAACTCCAAGATATATCTTCCGCATTTAAAGAGTTTGAAATGACTAATTTAGTACCATTGCAGAAGTTAATTTCAATTACTACAGCTGAAGTACATTCAATAACTGGTAAAAATATTAGATTTATTGCTTTATGCTTTATAATAAAAATTATTAATTATAATATCACGAAAAATGAAACATAGATTAATTAAAATACTTTTGAAGAGGAAAATAACAATTATAATCATTTTATTTTACATAATTATATGAAATGACTCAGCAAAGGAGAAATAATTGAAAGATTTAATCAACCTTTGCCACAAATAAAGGAATTTCATCAAGGGCATTACGAGCAAACTAGAAAACAACGATTGATTGATAGATTTGCCAATGTTTCAGCAAAGTTAAATTAATTAAATATAGAGTTGAGAGAGGAAAATTAGATTTTGCTAATGGGATTGGTTCAGTAAATGGGTTTAACATTAAATTAAGATTACTGAAATCCCATTTAATAAAAATTTCGTTAACGCATTGTCTTAATGTGACATAAAATATTATCGAAAGATGATTAACAAAACATTTAATGCTACATCATATATAAAGTTATAGAGAATCTTTCAGAAGAATTTCCTTTTAAATTTGTAGAATTTACAAAATTAGAATATTTTGTAATACTATTTTTAATCAGTTGAACATGTCTTCTTATAATGCATCTGCTGTTATTGGAAAATATTTTGAGTTTAATAATATGGATGAAAGAGAAATTAGAAATAATAAATCTGCAAAACAATATTAGTTTTATCATTATGATGTGATTTTAAAATAACATGTTTTGGAATTTATTTCATATTCTATATTAAGAAAACGTGCACTAATAATTTATTCAATATTTTGCAACTACGTATAATTGAGATTATCGGTTTTAAAATATAACTTATTCAAAGACAATATATCAATTAAAGCTCACATGTTCTAATTTGGACAATGTTAAAGAAAATGTAATTCTAACTATACTTCCAGTTATAAAAAATCGGCAAAAGATTTTACAATCTCAGATGTCACACTGATTCAGATGTTTGCATTTGTCGTTGTTTGTTTTGCATTTATAATTTAATTATATCTAATTATATTTCTTGAAATAAAACTTTTAATACTTTGAAATTTTTTTCATGCGTCCCCAATAACTTATTGATAAAAAATATTGCCGACCCCTGCTATACATGATTCTTTCTTTGGAGAGTCCTCTGGATATGATGTCTAAAAGTTTTTTTCAAAGCACTGTTCTATTTATAATATTACTCACCTCTAAAATAAACAAACGCTATTCTGAGGAATAGAATGAGCCTTTCATGATGAAATGATGCTTACGATAGAGTTTTCCTTCTAAGCTATCTTAATGCTTTTTTTGTGTGTTTAGCTAAATCCTCTATATACTGTTTGAGAAAAATGTTCTTAATGTTTTTAGGCTCTATTTATAAACGGGCTCAAAATTTCAAAAAAATATTTCAAAGAAAAAAATTATTATTTAAGAATCATTTATAATAAAAAATTTCGATAACGTTAAAAATTTAACTAATTTTTTTACTAACATAAACAATGTTAGTAAAAAAATGAGTTAATTTTTTAACGTTATAGAAATTTTGCTTAATTTTTTATTATAAATGATTCTTAAATAATAATTATGTACGTACATATTTATAATAAACCTTTAATTTTCCAACTTGTATTTTAAGAAGTTTTTACAGGAAATGTTCCTAGAGATCAGTATCTTATATAATTTAAAAAAGTTAATTTAAACTGCTATTACACAATTATTTATAAGTGTAAATATAATTTTATTATTCATATTAATAAATAATTTTATTTAAAATATCACTGAAAATATAATTTCTGTTTTTCTTCTAATACAGCTGACAATACAGAGACAGTTAATCTTACACCATAAGCAAGGGCTGCACCGCCTTTATTCATTTAACACTACCCAGGGAGGACGTGTAGCTGGAAGATATGCTACGGACGTGAGTAACAATACCCCCACAAAGCTCTACGATCCTATTACACCGGGACCTACAGTTTAAAGCAGATTCCGAACCTCTACAAACATCCATAGCACCGCCGGGACTCGAACTCAAAACCTGTGGTATCGAGCGCCATAGCGCTAGCCACTCGGCCGTCAGTCACCCGATATTATTTCTATTTTTGTAATTTAAACCGGTAAGTAGCATTGAATTTTTGCTTAAAATAAACTTCATTTTCGTGGTCGAAGTCGTATTATTACTTTAAATATCAAGATTATAATCTAAATACATCACTGAAATACTAAAAGATTTCAACTATATTAACACACAAAAATATTAAGTGATTCATTATTTTGTTCGAAAATAAGATGTAATTAAAATGAAACAGATCATGTTAAATTCTGATTTTATTAATCAGACATCTCATGTGAAGATTGTACAAGTTTCTGGAAGATTGTAGTATTTTTGAATAGATAATAACTCGTATAATTTTTTATGATTTTATACTTTATGATTGAAAATAATCATCAAAACATGCATTAATTACGAACGTTTGTTAATTAATTTTACTGGAGAATTCTGATATTTAAATTTTCTTCAAAAATTGTTCTTATGATGGATTTAAATAAATCATACTATTAGTTTACATTACCATGTTAAATAATTATTTTACATTTTTCGACAACCAATATCTTCAGTTTTGAACGGTTTTACTTTCTCTTCTGTCTTAATCTTTTTTTTCCAAGTTCTATTTCGAAAAAACTTGATGACTACAGAAAAATTATTCTTAAAATTATCATGGGATTGTAAAAAAAATAATAAACATATTTGTATAAAATTACACAAAAATTGATATTTACAAATGAACTGAAAAGAGGATAATTTTCAGCATTAATTGCTTGTTCACTATAGAAAATCAGTGCCTTCAGTGGAATTGATTGATTTTTGAGATTCATGATCGCATTTCGACTACTTTATTTCAGTCAATAATATAATCCATAAATAAAAAAAATTTGCTTCAACATTGAGTATAATTACAAAGTTGGAAATGAATTGCAAGGCCATTGTTGCTGATTGAGTCACAAACACATGATAATTGTATAAAAAGAGCATAAAAATTTTTTAAAAAACCGAAACATTATAAAAAATGAGTACAAAAACTCAAAATGAGTATAAAAATAGACAAACCAAAATTAAAATAAAAACGAAACATTTACACTGCTTTTTAATCCATTTTTATTAATATTGCTAGTGCATTTTTACTGTGTTTTGGATCCTTTATCATCATATATTAACTTTTAACTTTATATCTTTATGTGTAAAATAACATATCCTTTAGTAAGTAACTGATATTATTATCCAATTATACCATCAGTATAATGTTAAATTATAATAATAATAATTATTACTAGAAAATATTTTTAAAGAATTTCTTATTTACCCAAATCACATGAATAAAAAAAATTTTTACCAGTATATATTATAAAAATTGGATATGTAATTAAATGTAGATATTAATCTTGTTCAAAATAAAAGAACCCCACAAAATGCTAAAACGAAGAACAAAACATCTACTGATGTAGTAATAAAATATAAAATAGTAATTTATTGGTTGTTTCATTTTTCTAAATCGATTTTATTATCACTTTTCCATTATTATAGATATTTTACAAACACGCACTACTACACTAACTCCTCATTTCATTCATCTAGTTTGGGTTTTTTCAGCACGGTTAAATATGCGAATATGCTGTGAATGGCAAGATTTGAAATTTAGCGATAGTACTATTGTAACATTAAACAATAATGCTACATTATCATTACGTTATCAGAATGCTACATTATCATTATGCATTATCAGTATGCAATCAGATTGTATATATACATACCTGATATACTGCATACAATAATATCATTTTATTAATTCCTGCATAATCTTGATTAAGTCAATCTAAATAGCAATTTAATTTTAAATTAATATACATGACTGTATAAAGCATTTTAATAAAAATTTCTTTGTTATCATAATATGTAACAATTATGACAGAAATTAAAATGGGAATTAGTAAACAAAAAGAGTACATGAAATGTTTATTTGACACGATTGATCATGATAAAAAATATTCTCACCTTTTTGGGTTCGAAAAACGAACGAGAACTTCTGCTATAGCTGTATTTAACGCTAAACATAATCCTAATTTAGCGATGTAGTAACTGGTCAGTGACAACGAGCGGGCAAATTTCTGCTACAAACCTTTCGGTGACTGTGTGATGTGGTGTCAAGACGACATGATATTATATGCACCCTGGGTGAAGAACGTCTAAAATCGGATCTGGCGGGTCTCATGATATAAATAAAAGCTCCTTTTGCTTCTCGGTACCTCTTTTTCTTATTTCTTTTTGTTTTGTTTCGGTTTTTTTTTTTTTCTTCTTCTGCCGTGGAATTCTGTTTTTTACAAGTGGAGGTAAAAATGTTGAGTGATAGTGATCTTGGCAGCTGTCAATTTGGAAAGATAATTTTGTCGCAATTGTTCCTAATCAGCACTTAATTTTAACCTCAAAGCATTGAAACCAGATTTATGAAAATGTAGATTCGACACATTGAAGGCCTGTGTAAGAAATTTTTATTTCCAGATGTATATGTTATGATATGTAATCGGAGAATATAAGGAAACACCATCGTAGAAGCGATATAGTTAAGTATTGTTCATTTATTAAAAAAATTCCTAGATGGTGAGTAAATACATATTCGTAGCATATGAATCTTATACATAAAAGATAAATTCAAAAAAAATATGTTTCACATTTTAGCATAAAAAAAATATTATGAAATGATTTTTGCAAGATCACAAAAGATGAAATTTGGCGCTGAAGACTGAATTATATCATGCAAATGAACAGCCAAGTGTTAACAAGTTTACGATGTCCAAATTGCAAAAGTCCTATACAAGTTTGTTTTTTAATTTTTGCAAGAGCACAAAAAAGAGAAAATTTGGCGATGAAGACTGAATACTGAATTATATCATGCAAACGAAGAGAAAAAGTGCCAACAAGTTTATTGACCTTCGAGGTACAAGTCCTATACAGTTTATTTTTTAATTTTTGCAAGAGCACAAAAAATGAAACTTGGCGACAAGACAATTACATCATACAAAAACGAAAACCTAAGTGTTAAAACGTTTATTAAGATCTAAAGAATAAAACGGCTAAGGTAATAATAGGATGGGGTATAATGTAAGGGAATAGTCAGACCAACCAAGGTTGCTAGTATGCAAAAATTAAAAGTTAATAGTAAACCTTTTTGGTTTTATTTTAAGCAATTAACTGTAGTTAATACAGTGCAATCTAAAGGTGATGAGAAACAGTACGATCTGAGTATGTGATATAAAGATGATGTAAGGATGACGAGATACTGAATAATATGATCTAAGAATAATGAGATGCAGTAGTACAAGAAGAAAAAATTAAAGATGCAGTTCAAAAAAAGCAGGATAAGCGAGCACTAATAATAATAATAAAAATATAAAAAGAAGAAATATTAAAAGTGCAGTTCAAAAAAGGATAGCAGTAATAATAATAAAAACATAAAAGTTAAAAACAGCTTGTGTTCTTACACAAGAGACACACATAATAAATTATTATACACAAACTTTATACTCATGTGTATAATAACATATAGCTTGTGTTTTTATGAGTATAAAGCTTGTGTATAATAACATATTATAACAAAAGTTTGTGTTCTTACGAGTGTTATCAAATACTCATAGTGAAACATGTGTGCTGATAGTTATAGTGAATCATCAAAATGTGAGTTAATAATAAGAAGAAACGATGTATGGTTTGTAAAAATAGTTTTAAATAAAGAACAATCTGTTTCATGTAAATATCCAATAACTGACCAGCTCACTGCTTTGTTCATTTTCTTTCAGTATGACATATATTCAAATTAAGAGTTTATCTATCTTCATAGTCACTCCAAATGTTTTCTTCCGTTGTTGTTCCGATGCCGAAGCACTATCTGCCACGGCACGTGAATCGTCTTTCTTATTATGCTCTACTTCGGAAAGCCATCGATTTTAAGTCTTCAATCGCTGGGATCTGCGCATCATATTAGAAATTCAATAACACAATTCGATTAACGCTCGGGATTGTGACTAACTCCACCAAATTCATTCTTTAAAAAACTGCTGATTTTATCGCACGCCATAAGATTGATTTTGTATCCTCTTGTTCTTTTTAATATTTTGCCACCAATGGTATGATTATTTCATAAATTATTAAAATACTACAAGGATTTATATTTCCTTCCTGACATTGCTATAATTAGAAATACCTTCATATTGATATCGGTGAATAACGAAAACGAACAAACATCCGAAACAAGGTTACGGTTAAATACAGACATTCTGAACTGCATGTAAACAATTTTTTTTTACCTATGAAATTATGGGCGGAGTTTCGGGAGAGTGGGACCGTGGTTTCCCTGGACGACTTTCAATGCTTCTTATTTGCTTATTTGTTTTTTTAAACTTCTTTCACGAACAAATAATTATATAATTAAATATTTCTTATTGGCTTTATTATGTTTTAAATTTCTATCAAGAGCTAATAATTATATAATTCTTCTTCTTCACTGGCGCAACAACCCCCATGTTGAGCTAAGGCCGTCTGCTTACTGGCAGGTTTGGTTTAGCTACTGTGCTACTGTTCGTTTTGAAATTATAAATTCATTATTAGTTTGGTTTATCGCTCTACGGTCACCTTGTGCACACGAGGGTTAAATAGACCGGGACCTACAATTAAACGTGGATTCCAAACCACTCATAAACATCCATGCCACCGCCAGTGCTTAATGGCAGATAATTATATAATTAAATAATGTAAATTTTTCTTTTAATGTAATTATTAAATAAGTTGATAGGTAACCTTATACCGGCCCAGCTGATTATATTTTTTGAATTTTTTTCATTTCCTATAAATTAATATAATCATCAGCTTCCGTGATCAGAGCTTCCGTAAAAGTAAATACTAGTTTTTGTGATGTTTACATGTATTTTACAATGTTTACAATTGGATTTATTCAGATACTACCATAGAAAACATTGATTAGGGATGCACAGATCGCAACAGCTTCATCATATGTACAATTCATAAAAACATTATTTAGCAGTTATTTTTTCAAATATTTTCAAAAATTATGAAAGATTCAAACAGGGAACATAATTCAATTTTAGTTAAATAAAAAAAAGTAAACATTTTAATAGTAAAAAGATATTTTATTTTATTGCACTTTAAAAAGATCAGATCTTTTGTAAATCATGGATGGATGCAGAATGTCTGCCTACGTATTTTTTTTTTTTTTTTTTTTATCTCTACGATATGTATTGCCAGAAACATGTTACACTTTTTAAATTGAGCACAACAAAGTGTATGTAATTGTACTAAATAAAAACTCAGCTTGATAAACACGTATTTGTGAAAAAACATTTTCCGACAATATCAAGAAAAGTGGTGAATAAAAATCAATCAATTGTCTAACTAATTTTAATCTGATTTACTACAAAAATTGGAAGAAGTAGTAAAATACGTATTAAATTTGTGTAATATCACGCACAGAATTCTTTAATTTTTTTATTATATTGTATTATCTTTTATTTTTATTAAATTAATTTTAATTTTTATTATAATTTAATTAATTCTTAATTTTTTATAACATTTATTATTATTAATTATTAATAAATAAATAAAATGTATATGGCACATTTCATTTTTCCCTTTACAAGTCTGAGAGCATCCTTGGCACAAATACCTAATAAATACTGAGTTATAGTTTTAAAAAGTATATATATATATATACAGGTATCAAAATAACGGAAACGCCTGTGAATAAAAGTGACATTTAAGAATGCTCTCCGTAAGCATTAAAATATAATAATAATAATCTTAGCAACAAGTTTATTTAATAAAAAAAAAGCATATATCATGATAATATATGAGGCAGTTTTAGTGAGATTGTATACGTCTTGATTTTTGTCAACAACGTAAAATGTCAGACCAGACAGATTTTCAAAGAGACCAAATTATAGGAGCCAGACTAGTTGTAGCAACCATGACCGAAACATCCCAGCTTTTAAAAGCGTTTCTAGAGGTAGGTGCTCTAAAGTCATGACAACGTATGCACAGCGGCAAGACAAGTTCGGCAAAACAAAATAGTGGACGGAAGGAAAAGCTGAGTGAAAGACACCGGCGGCTATAGAAGCGGATTATAATGTCTAAAAAGAAAAACAACTGCAGTCAAAGTGGCGGCAGAATTCAATCACTACCTGGATTCGTGGCAATAATTACCGTTAGGGGGCACCTTTATAAACAGGTTCGAATCCTGACATTGACATAGATGTTTGTCAGTGGTTCGGAATCCACTTTAAACTGTAGGTCCTGGTCTAATTAGCTTAAAACGAGCAAAAAAAATTAAAAAATAACCGTAGAGCGACAAACAAACCTTCATAAACTGGACATTTACTGCAGAGCTGTAATTCCCAAGTCACTTGTCACATCTGTTAATGCCAAACATCGTCTACAGTGGTGCTACAACCACACAATCTGGGCCGATTGATAAATGAAAGGCTGTTATAGGGTCAGATGAATATCTTTCACACTTTTTCCCCCACTACAGGACAGATGCATATTTGGAGGATACCTGCACAAGCGTATGATCATGATTGTCTCCTTCCAGTTGTTAAGCATGGAGGTGGATCTGTCATGTATGGGCATCCATGTCGTGTTTTTCTGGCCTTGTCGTAACCTAAAAGGAAGGATCACTGGGGAAAAGTATAAAAAGGTTTAAGCTGAGGTCCATTCTATAATGCAAACCTTCCTTCCTACAGGACGGAATTTTCTAGTGTGCTATGTTGGTTCAATATTCCTTAAATACTTTTTCTGCACTTCCTTGAATCGTGCCCAGGAGAATCCAAGCTGTATTACTTGCCAAAGACGGTTCTACGCCATATTGGTAAAGGATTCCTTATAACTCGAGGTGTTTCCATTATTTTGATAGCCACCTGTATATATATATATATAATATATGTCCAAAAAAAAAAAGTAAGACCAATTTTTTTTCCAAAAACTCTTTATTTATTCTTCCAAATTTATTTCATCGCCTTCAAAGTAATCCTCCGACACAATGCACTTATACCAGTTTTTTTTCCAAATCCTCGATGCATGCTAAAAAGTCATCGCGCGGCGATTCACGTTGAATCTCTTCAATCGACTCAAAGCAGTGTCCCCGGAGTGGTCTTTTTTGAGTTTAGGAAATAACCAGAAGTCGCACGGTGTGAATACTGTGGTTGTGGAACGATATGGGTTTTCATTTTTGGCGAAAAAAGTCACGAAGAATCAATGCAGCGTGAGCTGGCGCATTTAATGTTTTCGGTACCAATCGAGATTTGAAGCGTTTGAGGCCCAAAAGGGAATTAACCGATCCTTTTGAAATTTCAACATCATCAGCAAGGCAATCTTGATTGTAAATCGATGGTTTGCAAGTGCCAAATCTTTAATTGTTTGGACGTGAGCTTCGTCGGTTGAGGTGGATGGTCGACCAGAGGGCTCTTCGTCTTCAACGCGTTCTCTGCAGTCTTTGAACTATTTATACCACTCAAACATTTGTTTGCGATATAGAATGCTCACCGAATGCCTTCTGCAACATTCTATACGTTTCCGCAAACAAAATTGAATGCAAATTTTTGCTCAATGAATTCAGACATTTCAAAAATCGGCGGAATCAGTTTTAGCTTCTCACAAAGCCAAGCGTAACTCAAACTCTAATGAATATTTTGGCGTCACATTTCACACAGATGTCAAGGACAGTGCCAGCAACCTAAAAAAAAGAAAGAAATTGAAATTCCATGCTAAGCCCCGGGAATTTTAAAAATGAAAATTGGTCTTACTTTTGACAAAGTAGTATATAATTTATATAGTTTATAAATAAATATATAAATTTATAGGAACATTTAAGCGTTTTAAAAGCATAGTTATTTAATCTCTGTGTAATATATGTGATAACTTTCCCGTTGCAATCAATCAAAAATATTGAGTGATCAATTCAATGATGTTTATCCCTGTTTTAATTAAGCTACAAAAACAGAATGAAAGTGTTTGGTCTTCAGAGAAAGATAATTAGAATTTCCAGAAACAACTAGAAAAAACTAGAAAACTGGATATAGAAACTAAACTTCTATATTTGCACAATGCACCTCAGTAATCACCTGTTGATTGCAACAAAAACTTTTCAATCTTGTTACAAAGAGTGAGTAAGGCCAAATAAAAGCTTCGTAATTATATATTATGATTCATTATTTTGTTTGTTTTTTCCCGTACCAAGCAGTAAAATCGCAAACGGCCAAACAGGTCGGAAAAAGTTTCTTTCTATTCAAAATGAAACATGAAAAGAGCGACTTGCGTATGCAAACATCCGCATGAAACGACTCCGGTCTTGAGATAAGAATCTTGCTCACGTGAGATGAAACAAAGTGTT